>JAODAL010007564.1:0-100000 GCA_025379985.1 Phyllomedusa bahiana
GGTATTTGAACTGGTGCAAAGTTTATATTCTTTGCACAATAAAATTGCTCTAGGCCTTTTCATAAAGCAGAATAAGCATAGAATGTTTCATCAGTTCTCTTCATTCTAGCAATGCCATTTTTCAAGCCTTTTGTGTTTTGAACAATGTAAGGGATTAGCCATCTTATCATATAGATATGTATCTTCTCATATGTATGGAGCAAATGCCATCAATTTACCATGTGTGTGGTTATAAAGGTGGGCATAGTGACATAATGACACACAGAGAAAGTCCAAGTATCAATATAGGGAGTGTGTAATCAAGTAAAAGATTGTAGAAAGGACGTGAGGGAGGGAACAAACAAACAAATTATATGTCCTCCTGCCCTATGACATTATGAGTAGGGTGATGAATTATAGTACTGCACATTGGATTCAGGTCAAAGTTGACCCGCATCTTTGAATTTCGATTTGGGTCAGCCCGAATTTAATTTTGGTTAAAATCGGGAAAAAAGTCAACCCTAACTCCTAGGGAATATCTGTAGGTTTAGGGTTAAAGCTAAGTTTAGGGCTCAGAGAACCCTAGCAGTGGGGTTCCCCAGATGTTGCCTTGATATGCTGTGATATTACTCTGAAATCTAGGGGCATTTGGCAGCTGCTTTCTAGAGGCCAGAGAATACATGCAAAATTTTTCCCCTGTAGACGTCAGTCGGATTCAGGTTTGGGACATCAAAAAACCTGAATCAAACCAGTGATTAGCATCTGATGGGGCTGTGAAGTCCTCTTAAGAATCCAACTTGCCTTACAACTTCCACATTTTTCGTAGGATAAAGATTCGAAATTACATCTGAAAACATGAGTTTGCACTTCTCGCTTGCCAGCTATTTTCTTATCTTTGTTTTAAAGACAGTTATGTGAGAGGTAGAAATCTTTCTTCATTGTGATTCTCTTCAGTGCTTCTATTATTCCAGAATTTTCCTTAGTGCTGTTTTTGGCTAAACTCTTTTTATCCTTTCAGTGATATCCTTTATTTTGTCTTATATTCTAAGGGAATGTTCCCACGGCAGTGGACAAATACCGGCCGGTTTGCCGGCCGGTATTTGTCCGGTTTTGCGGCCGTCTCCACGGCTGCAGGGGGGGGGGGAGGGCGGCTTTTCTCCGCGATGAGCGGAGAACAGCCCTCCCTCCTCCCATTGAGTTGTTCATATTCCGTCCGGCAAAACCGTCGGGCGGAAAACCCGTGCAGTGGGGACTGCTACACGGGTTCTCCATAGAGCCCCAATTGTGCTATTTTCGGACGGTTTTTCAGGCGGTCTGAAAAACTGGCCGAAAACCCATGCCGTGGGACATGCCCTAAGGCCTCCACCAATCATAAGTTTCCTTTTACACCATATATATTGTAAACAGAAACTCTTTCTCAATACACACACAAACGCACACACATGCGCACAAAACACCACACACACCCCAATATATATTATATATATATATATATATATATATTTTGTGTGTGTGTGTATATATTTATTATTTGTATTTATATATTATACGTAATATATATATATATATATTATAAAATATATATATTATAGTGTGTATATTATATTATACATTATATATATATATATATATGATGTGTGTGTGTATAGCCATAGCTTTTACACTGCAGACAGATAAACTTTGGGGTTCTTTAGGACAAGGCAAATCTGTTAAACTAAGATTTTAATACATAGTGATATAGTAGTTGGTATTGTCATAAAAAATGGAGCGAAAAAGGACATATTTAAAATATACACAGACAGTTGTGGAAGTAAAAAGAAGTCAAAAGGGAAAAATTTAAGTATTAGCAATTGTAATGTTTAAAGGGATGGTGAAAAAAAGGTTCACACTTCGAAATGTTCACAGTTATAACTGAGTCATTTTTGCCCTTTTTAATCAAAAATTTTATATCAGTAAAAGTAGGAGAAAGGGTTTCCTCCCTAGGTCAGCCACTAGGAGGGATTTATCACCCAGGATAAAAAATTTTAAAAAGGGGTGTTCCAAAAACCATTTTTTTTTTTTTTTTAATTGAAAATTTTATTGATTTTTAATTTTTGTGACAAAAAAAGTAAAACAACGGTAAAAATTGAACCTGAGAAATATAGTAATTTTAAAGGATGTGTGAATAGGCATGAAAATATGAATCAAACCTAAAGGAAATAACTTTGAGGCTGCGAATTGCCCAGGCTTACTGGTTACTATTAAGCCAAGATCAAAGCCTTCCGCCTCATCAAAAAGAAACAGCAAAAAATATAGACGCGGACATGAGAAAAAGGGGGTAAGGTGGGGGGGGGGGTGGAAAAAGGGGAAAGGGTTTGGTAAGTGGTAACAAGCGGTGCATGTCCCATGCGGCCCCAAATTTTTTTAAAAAAGAATCCATTTTGTCATGGGCAGGGAGTTAAAAATCCATTGCCGTGTTTCTGTGGCCCTTGACAAAATTTCCCTTTACTTGGTGGGGGGGTTGCTCCATCTCCGAAATTAGGCCCCTGGCCTGTAAGGTATGTACTTAATTTTGGAATCCTGTTTAGTTAGCCCCTTTGGGGCCCCCACTCATAAATAGGTGAGGGGGTCCAATGGGATCCTCACCCCCAAAACCTCAGAAAAGCCCCCTGACAGGACCAAAAGGGTTTGAATAATGGGCAACCCAAAAAAAATTTGCGGCAGCGTACCCATGGGAAAACTGCCAGTACCGATGGGAGGGGGGGTTCCTTTGTGCGGGCCTTTGGGTTTTTTGGGTCCCAAAAGAAAGTTTTTGTAGTTTTCTTTATGCTGGATACATATGGGATTTCGCCGCGCTTAAAAATCACTGCCATGAGGAGGGGGGTTTTCCCCTCCCTAAGTAGCTTTCCCATTGGCCTGTATTGTGGTGGGGGGGGTTCACCCAGAGGGGGTCTGAGAGAATGGAGTAGACGTAGAAAGAGCCCCCTTAAGTATGGGGCCCCGCTTTACAAAGCTGCTGAAGGGGTGGGGAAACGAGAGGGTAGATGTGCCAACATGGAGGACTGGGTGGTTATTGGGGGGTAATGAAATGGGGAATTTCGGGAGATTATAGTCCTCAAAGGGGTGTCAAACGGAATCAGCCCCCTGTCTCCTGCCCTAGCCACCCAAAAACCGGAAAAAATCATCCCCCAGCAGGGTTTGCCCAAATCCAGATGAGCCGCGGGAAAAAGGGGTGTGCAAAAAAAGGAAGAAGGGTAAGCTTGGAAAAAATGAAATTGGTTGAAATGATTCCATTCTGCCACGAAAAATTGATTGGCCCAATGGGAATCCCAGTGAGGGGAGAGGCTTCGATGCATAGAAGTGCATTGGGGGGGATGGGTGCAAGCCATGTTTTTATTCCAATCACTTGGTTATGTGGGAAGGATGACCAAGTGGGTAAACCCAATGGGTGGCCCAATAGTAGTTGAGGATATTGGAACCCCCAGTTCCCAAACCCCGCCTAGGGCCCATCATAACACTTTTGGTCCCCTATCCCTGCCCTGGGCCCACACGAATTTGGATTGCCTTTTGGAGCGTACTACTCAGCGGGGACTGCTCCCGGGAGAGTTCGAATAGGTAGGGGGGTTTTGTAAGAGGGACATTTTGGGGTTTAATTCTCCCTTTGAAGAGAGGGGGAAGGGGGGTCCCAACTGGGTTTTTCTTTCAATTTTTTAAAAAAAGGGGGGGGAAATTGGGCCAATAGAGGGAGGGATTTTGGGTTTCCCGTTATCTGGATGCCCGGGTATTTGAGGATTGGGTTTGCCACTTGTAGGAGAAAATTATTTTTGGGGAGGATAAGCCCTCGGGGGGCATGTTGATTGGAAAAGGGCCCTTGTCTTTGAGGTGTTTTCTTTTATCCGAGAAGGTCCCAAAATTCAGCAAGAAGTGCAGAAAGGAAGGTAATTTGGTGTGTACGTCGTCAGGGTCAAAAAAATTATGCCCCGGAAGAGGGACAATTTTAAAAATCCTTACCCCTAATTTTTATGCCCTTGATATTGTTGACCCCTTAATTTGGCCGCTGCAAGAGGTTCAATGAAAAGAAAAGAGGAGTGGGGTTGTGGGCAGCCGTTATTTCCTTTTTAATTCCAAAGGTATCGGAGATATGTGGGGGTTTAATGGATGCGGGGGAGAAAAAGTATAAATTTGATGCCGCAGGAAGGGCCCGGGAAAAACCCCGTACGCGGAGAGCCTCAAAAGGAAGGGCCCACTGCAGCCTATCAAAAGGCCTTTCACATCTAGGTGGGAGAAAGGCTGCTGCGCATGGTGGGTTAAAGCATCCACTAGGTTAATAGTGCCCCTGTGTTATTCCCCCCCCCCTAAAAGGAACGAATCTCCTGGTCCTGTGACGTGAGGGACCCAGTGGTTCGGGTTGTTGGCGGTTTTGGTTTATAAATTTAGGTCAGATTTGAGCACGAAAAATTTGGGCGGTAACTAGCACTGCCGGGGGCCCCCTTCCCTGGTTTGTGAATCAAAGTTATTACAAATGGGGAATGGGTTGGGGATGGAACCCTCCCCCCCAGAAATGAGTTATAGGTTGCAGTATGCGGAGTCAAATATCTGAATAGTTTTAAAAATAAGTGGGTAGTCATCTGGGGGGGGGTTTTTATGGAGGGAGGGCTTAATGACTTCCTCTATTTTCCTCAAATTAAATGGGGCCCAAAGAAGCCCCACCCCCTTTTGGGTGAGGATGGAGGGGTTTTTTTTGTAAAAAAAAATTCCCCGGATAAGATTTTTGGGCTCCTATTCATGGCCGGGGGGGGCCGGGGCATCGCTGGCCAGAGAAAAACCCAAGGAAGATTTCAGCAAGGCTTTGGGTCATCTCAGGTACCCTCCCTGTCTTAAGTGTTGGGCATAGATTGTATTGACGTCTTTCGTTGTCTTGTAATAGGTGTGGGCTTTTTCCCCCTATTCATTTTTACTTTGTTTCGGTAGAGAAGGAGCTTCCCACACCTTGCGGGCTAAATCCTTAAAAGCTATTTGGGACCTGAGACTATCGTCTAAAAGTTAAAACCCTGGGGGAATACCCTTTTGGTTCCAGCCCCTTTAGGAGGGTGGTAATTGGGGGACTTTCTGCGGTTTTTTTTAAAGCTTGGTGCCTAGGGCAAGCAATTCCCTCTAAGACTGCTTTGTGGGTTCCCCCAGAGGAGGATGATGCAGAGACAGAACCCACATTTAGATCAAAAATAGGGGGCCAGCGACTCACCACTCTCCTTTGAGGCTCCCTTTTTTTATGAGTGTTTCATTCAGCCCAATGAATAGCCGTGGCTGGGGCGTAATTTAAAATTTTGGGGAATGGGGCTGATCCCGACCATGTTAGGGGCTCAATGGGGACCCCTGTAGGCCCTAAGTGGGGGGGACATTGCCAAAAAAAGTAAAAAGCCTAGTGTGCGTTTTGATGAGGGGGGGAGAAAAAAAAGAGAACCCCTTACTTTTAGGATGTTGATCCTCAATTTTTTTTTTTTTTTTTTTAACAGAATGGGAGGAATGGCTTTCTAAAGGTGTGGAAAAATTGGCAAGTGTAGGTTTGGGTTTTTTCCACCATACTACATTATCCATGGTTTACGAGAAAACATGTTAAAGTCCCCCCAAGGAGGGGGCTGCAGGGGAAAAAATTTCTAGTTAAAAAAGACCTATTTGGAAAGGGGCTGTGAGAATTTGGCGTATACATTTAAAATTTAACGGTTTGCCCTCTAGTGTAGCTTAAAGGTGTTGTACCCCCCAAATCGGGTCAGCCAGCGATGCTAAACCCTGCAATCTACGGTGTTGGTTTAGTTGCCTCCTGCCTTTTCCCGTCATTAAATGAAAAAAACGGTGGAGTAATGGGCCCCGAAAAAGCTGAAGGGCCCTTTTGGAGTAAAAGTGGGTTTCCTGAAAAAAACAAATGCGGGCAGGGACCCCCCAATTTTTCAGGGCCAACTTGGGTTAATGTAGAGTTAAGCCTTTTTTCGTTTTTTAAAGTGACACAACGTACCTTTCCGGAGTGTGGGGTACCTTGAGATGAGTAGTGCCAAAAAGGGACGTTCCCCCGTAGAGGTATCTAAACCCCACCCGGGAGAAAAATTAAGAGAAGAGAGATAGGGAAAGGTGGGGGTGGTGGGAGACGGGGGGGGAGACAACAAAAACCCGGAGGGGGGACAAAGACCCAAAACCAAACAACAAGAAAAGAAAACAAAACCCCGGGTTTTAAACCAAAAAAAGGAGAAATGCAGGAGTACCCAAGGACAGAGGAAAAAAAAACCCCCGACCCGGGCCCACTTTAGTTAAACCCTTTTGGGGCAAGTGTGCCGGTTATGGGGGTCGGGGTAAAGGGGGTTCAGTGAGGTCTAAAAAGAAGAAGGCCGTCAGGTGAGGCCCCCCCCCTGAGGTAAAAAAAGCGTTAAGTCCCCCCCGCCAAAAGGCAGGAAGGAGGAGAGAGAATCGGAAGGGCAATGCTTCCCAAAAAAAAGGGTAAAAAACCAAAATGTGAGGATACAGTAGGGTCTTCCTTAGTAAAGAAAATAAAACACTGGCCCTATCAAAATGTAGAAGGATAATGAAAATTCTGATGGGTGCAAAAAGTATAGAGGGGGAGGTACGGGGTGTTGAAGGCCCCCCCAGTCAGCTGAAAGTCCCTTTTTAGCGGGGCGGGGGGAGGCCCGGGGGGTTTGGGTGAAGGAAGGGTCCCTGGAGAGCGTCCTTGCGAGTCCAAAAACCGACTCCCCTGGTGGCGAGGAGGGGGAGAAAGACAGTCCCCAATTGTCCATCTTTGGAGTAGGGTTTTAGGGTATTTCGAAATTGGGAGGTCAGCCCAAAAAACCGGGGGAACAGTGAGGACCTAATGCGAGCCGAGGAGCAAACGGAAAAAAGACCCATAAAGGGTCGTTCTCTTTCGGATAGAAGCGCGGTTTAGGTGGCGGCGCTTTTGCAAATATCCGGAGGGGGGTCAGCGGAAGATCTGTTAGGGTCCCCTTAGTCGATGCTGTGAGGCGCCCGGTTTTCCATTTTGCTTCTTTCACCGAGTGGTCATGTAGACAGATATAAATCCTGGGGGGGGGGAGAGGAAACCCCTTTTGGGCGGAAAACGTCTGTGGGCCTGTCAAGCTTGATGGGGCGGGGAAAGGGTTAGCTCCAAGTAGGGTTAAAAATTTTGAGTAAAGGTGGGCCTGCAAGTCCCCTCCCTGTGGTTCCGGGGGCCCCCGAATTAATGTTGTTCTGCAGCCGCGGTTGTCTAAACCCCAATGTCGAGCCGTCCCCGACGTGAATTTGCGAGAGAAAGGGAAGGGTGGTTTGAGCGATGTATCTTGGGTGTTATTGGTCTCTCAAGCGTTTCCAGGGGGGTGTATTTGGTAATGTCCTGCTGATTGAGGCAATCTCCCCTTCTGCAGGGTGCCTAAACCCCTTTGGGTAGCGCCGAGCTTCCTGTTGGGGATTGTTGTTCAAAACAGTCCCCATTTCAAATGGTCAGGGAGATGAGGATGGTGGGGAGGGAGGGTGCAGGGGAGCCCCGCAGGAGAATATCCCCTGCCGGGGCTCCTGTGTATGTGGAGAGGAGGCGGGGATATGCTTGGGATCCCTCGGTAGATGCCCCGAAGGCCCCCGGGGAGAGGAGCCCGGTTGATAATAGGGGGGGGGGCGGGGGCCCCCGAGTGTAGGGGGGTGGTGTGGGCCCCTGGCTGATGGGGGGGGGGCCCGGTGCTTCCGCTGCGGGGGGAGGGGGGGGGGTTGAAGGGCCGTTTGAGTCCTCATGGCGCGCTGGTGAGGTCTGCGGCGTGCTGGGGAGGGGCGCGGGTCCTTGCGCTCTAAATCGGGCAGGCTGTGGTTCCCCTTGGGCGGTGATGCCGCAGGCGGGAGGAGGATCCGCTGCTGGGCGCGCGTCGTGAGGGGGCAGGCGCGAGCCGGGTGGCGGGGAGGCGCGCGAGGAGAGGGGGACGGAGGTAGGGATCCCGCCGACTGGCCCGCGACCCGGTCCCGGAGCCCTTTTCGGGAATTAGGCGGGGCTGGGGCTTTTTTTTCCTCTAGGGCCTTTTGGGGTCCTAGGGGTGTGTTTGGATGCCGGCAACGGAGCTAATAGGTGCGGCCATTCGCTTCAATTCGGTCAGCCCCCCTTTAAAAAAAAAAACTTTTTATGCTGCGGTTTTTTTAAAAATAACTATGAGCTGACCCCCTTAGAGAATGAGGAGGGCAGCACTTGCGGTCATTCTCTCCATTCATTTCTATTGAAGTTCTGAATATATCCGAGCACACCCACTCTGCATTTCAGGAATTGTTTGGAGGATAGTCGCAAACGTGCCCTCTCTTCTCTGAGCAGGAGTCAAGGTAGAGACCTTTAAAAACACATTTTTCTTACAAAATTTAAATTTTGTATAGTAAATTTAATTTAAATGGAAAATTTGAGGTGCAGAGGTGTAAGGTCATTTGCATTAATTCATCTGAGTCACTGTTTCATCAGATGTTATTTTATTAAAAGAAGGGTTAGGTAATTTCATGATTTTTGGTTGGAGAATTGTTCGGAGTTAATGCAGGAAATGGGTATCTATAAAAAGACAGCAAGTTTATCACCTTGTTACTAGTGTGGCTTTATGGTAAAATTCCAAAAGGTTTTAAAATGAACATACCTAATGGCTTATGACTGCAACAATTAACTATTTAATGAGATGAGAAAATTTTTTTTTTTGTTAGAGGAATGATTGTTTTTGGGATAAAATTACTTTAAAAGTTTTTTATATCCATGGCTTTGTGGAATCAAATTTGTCCTTTTGAAAGATTTTGACTGTGATACATGTGAATCCTTGGTATGCTAGTATTAAGATGTGCAGTGTGCTGATCAAATATTCATTTAATGGAAAAAAAAACTTGGTTTAAGGCTAATTTGAATTAAAGGAAAAAGAATCCCCTTTTTTTGTCTAACCCTTTTTGGGGAATTTCGAAATAGACGTTCATAGGGTTTTTTAAGTCAAGACACTACAGTGTTTGCCAGTTGGACAAATGTTTTTTGTGTAAATGCACAATGGTCTTAGTGTTAGGATAAATGGATATTTTTGGCCACCTTCATGTACCTAAGTTCACGTTCGCAAGATCAGTACAAGCTTTACAAAAACCTTGGCACTTTTGAGTGCAAGCAGCATGATATCTTTTTAAATGAAATCTTTGTAATGTGTTTTCACTACTCAGTGGGTAGAAATGATAAATCTTTCTTGTATGAATTTGTTTGGTACTTTTGTGTTAGGGGATTTGGTCCTTTTGAAAAATTTAGGATAAAAAAAAAAAAATTATAAAAAGCACATTTTATTTCTTGTTTATGATATGTATGCACTGCCATGGGATATATCCGTCAAAGGGGTTTTACATCCACCAAACCCTTGCTTGCAAATCAAAAGATGAATGTGCCTGCAAACTTAAGGTAACAGTAGTTTTAACCCCTTCATTGCTTCACATTTGGTTAGTTTACTAACCATCTAGTCTGCTGCAAATCACAATCTGAATGAATAAATAAATTTTTACAGCTAAAAAGGTAGACTGCAAGTACTGCAACCTACCATATGTAAAATAACACAATCTTAATACACTCACACAGCATATCTTGAAGTGTACAAAGCCATGTGTTTAAAGAGATTTTCTCACTACAATGATTAGCTTTAACATGTAGGAAAAAGTTAATACAGATTATTACCAAATACATTGCTGTTCCAGTTTTGCTTGGTTTCAGGGAGAGAGGAGATTTTATCTCCTGTTTGTGTACATAAGCTTCCCTAGGTAACTGACCGCCTCTGTGTGCTCTCATTGCTTCAACAGTCCTGTCCGACCTTGGTGATGCCACTCCTTGCTGCACTTTATCAATAAAACAGGAGCTTGTATATCTGTTACTTTAATCTTTTATAAGCCCTGTATCCTTTTGCCTTACTTTTTATACTCTTCTGCAAGCAATGTCCCTGTAACAAGCTCCGCTGAGAACAGCAGAGCTCATATGCCAATCACTGTTGTAGAACCACCCACAGCCTGAGCAGGAAGTGGGAGCCTGAAGCTGGCTGTGGCCCTGTAAAACAGCATGATGAGACAACCCATTTAAGTCAAAATGTAGCATGAGTGAATAAGACAATTCGCTTATAATGGGAGTCCTTGGAGTATTGTCTTTCATTTTATTTTAGATGTTGTAACTAGATAATTTTTGTATATAAGCTGTAACAACTACAGATCAAATTTTAAAAAGAATGTCTGAAGGAATCATCTGCATTTGCTCGATTAGATTATCACCTGAATATAGGGTCATGTATGCTAATGTATGTATGCTAATATTCTCTTCTATCCAATCGGTTGTGTCTGACCCTTGGATATTCTGTAGGCCAGATCCCTTTTTTTCCACAACTCCTTTAATGTTTATTCCCTTGTCATTCTTGATGGTACCCAACCAATGGGTCTTTGGTCACCCCTGTTTCCTTTCAACATTAACCATCCTGAGAAGCCTCTCCCTCTTTAGTGAGTTCTGAATACTATTACAGCAAATAATGATCGTAAACATTTGTTCCTTAATTGGCCCAGTTTAATTTGATATTACAGTGATATTATTTTTTATTGTATTTTAGGTAAAATATTGTTCCGCCGGAGCCATATACGTGATGTAGCTGTGAGAAGACTTAAGCCCATTGATGAGTATTGTAGGGTAAGAACATGTTACTGTTAGTAGATATTGGTACTGCAGCAGAAAGATATCTCGTAAATATACCCTATTTGTGCAACCACAGAATTTTTTTTTTTTCCCTTTACTTTGCAGCTTATTTAAATTTACCATTACATATCCGATGTGAAAAGCCTTAAAGGTTCTTTGAAGCTCGGCCTGAAGATCTGGATCCACCAAAGGAGTAAGTGGAGATTTTCTTTGTGTGCATTCTTCATTGCTTTTTATACTTTAATGTTAGAACATTTGGGAATGTGCCAACATAAAAAATTCAAAAAATCCAAAAATTTCACCAACCCTCACCCCGATAAAAATCTAAAACTAACCTCGCAAAACTGATGACCTTCATAAACCCTTCGGGAATGATTAAACTTTTATTTTTCAGTGAGATACTCCGGAAAGCATCCTTAAAAACCTTCATTTCCCTAAAACAGGGGTTAAACTTACCCCCCTAAGTTTCCGGGATCACTTTTTAACCCCTTTTTAAATTTTGGCCCCACATTTGTATGCCCAGTCCTTTAAACATACCCTAAAAATCCATAAAAATTAAGAATAGGGGCCTTATCCATTACTTAAATTTACTGTAAAAAATAGGGGGTTTCCCATCAAACTGGTGATTTGTCAATTTTAATTTTTCTTAAGACGGGCGCATTTCTTCCTATTAGATAAGAACATTAAAGGTGAATTTCCTCCCCCTCGCTCAAAAAACAGAAGGGGCATTTTCCCAAAAAAATACGGGGGGAGAAAAAATGTTTAATAGTTTTGCTTTCTTTTATCACCCTTCAATATTCCTCACTATTTTCCAAAGGGCCAACATTTTCAGCTTTAATTTTTTTACTGTTTATATAGTTAAAAACACATTTTGGGGTTAGTTTTACTCTTTTTGGCAATCTGCCATTCTATCTCTAGCTTTGCTGTTTTTATCTTTTTTTTTTTACATATTTTATTTTTTTTGTTTATCCCTTTATTTTGGTTGTTAGAGCTGAGGATGTATTTAGTTCATTTGTAGCCACCAATATCATTATGTTGCCGTATTTATTATAGGCAGAACATAATCTAAAACCAAAGATCTGGAAGAAAAGGCTTAGAATAGTCATTTATTACATAGCTGTAATTTGGGCACTGGGGATTGAGAACCATGATTCTGATTTATATGTCAACCATATATACTGAAGATTTTAGTTTATCATATTACTGAGGAGAGAGGTTGGGGAAAGGTTGCGTACTGAGCCCTGCTGCAATATTTAGGCAACGAATTTAAAAATTTCCGGTGCCCCCCATATAGGTTTTAACTGGTTTTCTTTCTTTTTTGTTACTAGATGCTTAGAATGAATAGAAAAATATATGTAGTATTTTTTCTTCTATCTGCTTGGGCCCTACTCACATTGTGTTTGTCACAAAAATAAATCCTGACTTCTGCAGACGGACATACGGTATATCACAAATAGAATTTATTTTCTGTTTATGTAAAGCATTGCGAGTAGCTGAGAGGTAAAGTGTTTGCCTCCAGGCACAAGGGTCCTAGGTTCAAATTCCTGCAGGAACCAAACCTGTGTTTTATTTTTTTCATCAATGCACAGACCTCATTGAGGTTTCTTTTTTTATATATTTACACTAATTATTAAGGAGTACAGAGGACGGGAGTAGAATGACAGCACCTGGGTTTTGAACACTCAGTATCTGCCGGAGAGGAGAGGTCATGTCTGAACAGGACTAAGGAGCTCTCAGCCCTGGTCGTATCCCCTGGAGATGAGCTGTATATAATGGATCACTAAAGGAGCTGCTAAATCAAAAACGGTGCAGAATTTTTAATAATAATGAATGGTGAAAATGTTTATTTCATTTGCAAGCTTCCCACGTCAATTTTACTTTGTGGCAAACCCCCTTTAAATCGGAAAAAGCCCCTGTGGCCACAAAAAAGAAGAAAAAAATGTTAGTAGACTAAGAAATGCCCCCCAAACAATCTCCTCTTATAATGCATGGAAATTAAAAAGTAAAAAAATTTAAAACTCTTTCACAATTTATTATTATGGGGGAAAAATAAAAGCAGTATTCAATTGGTTTTGTCACATCCATAACAACATAACAACCTTAACTGTAAAATTATAGCTTAATTAATAAAAAAAATGAAAAAACAACGCTTGCACTGCAGAACCAGACTCGGACTGGCCCACAGGGGAATAGGGAAGTCCCCCGGTGGGCCACTGAGCATGGCAAACCTGAAGTGGTATTTTAACTGCATATGCATCCTCAGAAGAAGCAAAAAAGCATAGAAAAAGAGGTCAAAAGCAAGATGCAGTGTTATAGGAGGTCTGTACAGTCATTTACAATTGTTGTAGGGTGGGTCCCTAAAATAAACTCAATCGGTGGGCCAAGAAACAGCTCAACTGGTGGGCCCCTAGAGTCAACTCCACCTGTGGGCCCTAGGTACACCAGTGCATAACCCAAAATGGTACTTAGCCAAACTATAACCATCTTCCAAAAAACAAGTCTTCTCAAAGCTATGTCAATGGACAGCTAAAAATGTCATGGCTCTTGGAATCTGGGAACATGCAGAACAAAGGTTTCTTTGTTTGTTTTTTTAGGTTTTTTATTGTGTTGAAGTGGTGAAACAAATTATTTGGTATTGCCATAACGGTAACAACTTGTGGAATAAAGTGATTGTATAATTCATGTTGCACAGTGAACACCATAAAAATAAAATATAAAGGATTTATATTTATCCCCATTCCGCAAAGATATTTAATAAAATTTTTACAATGCATCATATATCCCCTTTAAATAGTATCGTTAAAAATTGCAAAAAGCAAGCCATCATATGGCTGTGTCGACTAAAAAGTAAAAAAAAAGTATGGCTTTTGAAATATGGGGATGAAAAATAATGCAAAAAAACTACTGCAATTCTAAAATAGGCTGTGGCATTGAGTTTTTGTTGTGTGCACCCAGTAATCAGGAAGGTCACCTGTCAGTTTTTAAGTTCGTAATTATTTATTGTTGAGTTCTGCACGTCTGTGATCTGTAGACTGTAGTCCATCTAACTATAAACTTCCGTTTCAAGGTGTCCGGTGATTATCTGTGTTTTGCCATTAGCAATGTTATCGGACACTAGGCGTACAATTGCTCATGTCACCACGAAATGAAGACTGGAGGCATTCAGAGCTTATTACATGCAGAATATGAAAGGACAAATGTTGTTTTTACTGTTGCTATATTAGACTATATTAGCAGGATCTATTTTAGTAGATGTTATGCAGTTGCATATCTATCATGGGGCAGACCATATGACTGCTACTGGGGCCTTTTTCTGAATGACTTCCTATCAGACATGGCGTTTGCCTACAGCTCCCACTAGCAAAAGCCCAATGTATAGATATTTACAGCTTTTGTTAAAGAGAACCTATGACCGCTCCTAATATGCCTGTTTTTAGTAAATACTCGTGTTCCCTGTGATATAACAATCGTGGAGCATCTGTCTTATAACTCTGTGTTGTGCTGTTCCTCTGGTATCGCTTCTAGAAATGTATCACTGAATCTGTCAGATGGGTGTTACCATTACAGTTTTGAAAGGTCCTGCAGACACTGATGATCAGGGACACACCCCCAGTTGGTAACGCCCATCTGACAGATGGTAACGAATTTCTAGGATGAATAATAGGAGAACCACTTAACCTAGAGATCTAAGGAAAGATGGTCCAGAATTGTTATTTCATGGGAAAACAAGTATCAGACATGACAAGAATGGCTGCCAGTCCTCTTTAAGTTAAATATTTGCTGTGTAAATCCATATGTAGTAATCTTTCCTTAGTGTTGGTATCTGGGCCAGGATTTTTAAAGGGATTATCCCATACACACAGGATAGGTAATAAATGTATAGACGCTGGTGCTCCACCTTTAGATATAGACACATTGTGTTCTCCCTTTTCTTAGTCATCTAACTGTAAATACACTGTATTAGGATGCCAAGATTTCTGGGGGATTCCTCCTACTAACACTCTAAAACATATCATATAATAATGGAGTTGTGGTCATACATGTGCTTTATTGCTCCATTCACGGTCTATGGGACTGATAAAGATAGCTGAGTGCTGTACACTGCTATATCCATCAATTCTCAAGATAAGTGGTATGCACAAGTGACCACCACTTCATTAAAGGGGTCGTCTCACTACAAAGAATAGCTTTAAAAATATAGGGAACACTAAATTAAGACGTTTTCCAAATATATTGCTTTGTTCATCTTTTTTGTTAAGGAGCTACAAATGATTTTATCACCTTCTGATGGCTCTCAGGTTTCCCAGGTGACCTACCTGTGTACTCTTTGCCCCGGTTCACACGGCTTATTCAAGCCGGAATTGCGAGCCGGATTGCGCTCGCAATTCCGGCTTGAATAAGGTGCGGGGCGGGGGCGCAGCCCGCCGGCCCCATAGACTTGCATTATCCACGGCGTGTAATGTGCCTGGATAATGTGCATGTCACTTTCTCCCCGCCCGGCGGATTCGCCGAGCGAATGGGAACGACGGAATCCACCGTTCTCTATGAGAACAGTGGATTACCGTAATTACTGTGACGGATTGGCGCCGTACTGCAGCGCAAATCTGGCGCGCAGTACGGCGCCAATCCGCGGCGAAATAAGCCGTGTGAACGGCCTCTTTATCCCCTGCTGTTTGTTCTGATAGCAGGGCCGTCATCACACAGGTCACTGCTGGCAGTGTGAAAGCTTGTGTGTTATCTGATATTTCAGACAATAGACTAATTACGTTACTGTTTACATTAGCTAAAATTCCATTCCTAATAGTAGGTAATTTATTTACTCTAGATTAATTAACAGAAAATTCAGAATACACTGAGATCATATGCTAATTACAGACAGCTTGACCAGGAAGTGCATCCTATGAAACTTTGAGATGAGACAACCCCTTTAAGGTTCTGACCGTTCGTGAACAATTATCTTCTATTCTGTGAATAAACCTTTTTGAGCCCTAATACTGTGTGAGGATAAGTGGCGATTCGGAGGATTTAATTGTTTTGAAGATCTTTTATAGGGGGCCCCATTATTTCTGCACATATCTCTGGTGTTATGTGTTTTGGTAATTTGGTCCCCGGAATCTGATCTATTTAACCAACCAGGATCCCACCAGTAAGATTTATAAAATAAACTAGTTTACAGAGAATACCAGTATTTTACATAATGAATATGTTTAATAGAGTAGACTAGTCTGCTACGCTGGTGCTCCACCTTTAGATATAGACACACTGTGTTCTCCCTTTTCTTAGTCATCTAACTGTTAATACACTGTATTAGGATGCCAAGATTTCTGGGTGATTCCTCCTACTAACACTCTAAAACATATCCGTTTAACTGCCAAGAAGATGAAAGCGCCTGACCTGGAGTCGTTCTTCTAACCGTAGCAAAAGTTACAGTTCATTCTGCCCTAAGGGTAATTGAGCAGTGATCAGTCAGTTGTTGCAGCTGTAACCTGACTTCATTAGAAATCGATTACCTTGCAAATTTCTTTTGTGCTGCTTGATAGTCTAAGACAATATCCTGTTCCTTCCTTCTAAGTTACAATTAAAGGTAATGAGTAATGTGATTTATTCACTGGAAGTATTTCTTTTGTACTCGCATTGCAGCTCCAAATTAGTACACTTAATGATCATGAATGCTAGGAGTTGTCGTGGATTTACTAAAACTGTATGGTCACAGAGCCCCTGGGTGATGTCCTATATCCCTACAACTTGGGGTTTCCAAACTGACAAGTTTTAGTATAAAACAAGTTCTTAGGTGTTCCACGCTTTTACATGTGGGCCCTACCATCAAGCGGTTTACTGCTAATTTAACATAGTGATTTGTTTTTGTAAGATGTCGAATTATTAGGTGTTTGGGACCTTTTGGTTTAGAATTTTTGATGCTTTCCTGCACAATTGTCTGTATAAAACCCAATCTCATTTAGTTTGCAGTGTTCTAAATGGTAGATGTTTGAGATTTATTTTCCAAATAAAAGTCCTGTTGATTGTTTTTTTGTAGTCACATCATTTAGAGTCGCTGAAAGCCAAACTCTTTGATCACTTGTCTACTGTGATCATTTAGACTGTAAATTATGATCTTGTTAAATTATGTGCATTGATAACCTAGGGTCGAAGAGGGCTGACCTTCTGGATGCCAAGAGAGCACTAACAAGTTTGCCCTGGTCATGGTATTCACTTAGATGGCTAAGACAGTAAACTGAATCTTTGCTCCAAGTGGAGTGAAGCCTAGTTACACCTATGCTTATTCCTGCGAGTTATTGGATATTCTTTAAAGGAGTTTTTCCTACTATTCCTAATAACTTTACTATAGTAACCTTTAATGTATTTACTGAAATCAAATTGCCTACATTGCCAGATATATCTGTGGTCACATATAAATTACATTATTATGTGTGTGTGTATGTATGTGTGTGTGTATCGATATATATATATATATATATATATAATATTGTGTGTGTGTGTGTGCGTATATAGATAATATAGATATAAGATAGATATATACACAGACATACATACACACACATTTAGTAATCTCACACATAGGAATTACTAAATGTGTGTATTATATATATATATATATATATATATATATATATATATATATATATATATATATATACATAGATACATACACACATACTTAGTAGAGAGTACACTGACACATATTGTATGCCAAAATTACACTATTTGGGTATATGCAGGGTGTACAGGGCCTCATGGATATGTTTAATTTCTGTGGAAGAAGCTTTGTTGTCACATACGTTGAACATATTGAAGTACTGAAATCTGCACAGGCCGTTATCAAACTAAAAGTCTTATGTATTAATTGATGGCTCTTTTCATGTATTTAATGTTAGGTCTTGAATATTATGAAAAATCTTTGTATTTTTAGGCTTTTTTAAATAGCTTGAGAAATCTCCATCTAGACATCATTGCAAGATAAAGCAATGAATCACTTGATAGATAAAACAAACTGACTTCTTAATGTTAAGATCTATGATTACAATAAAATACTGGACACTTTTCTTGTCATATGTTATATGAAAGCCACCTAAGAGCAGAGATCCTCATACTCCACATTCTCTTATAATTTGCTAATCAATCTATCAGGTTTCGTTTTCGTTGAAATTTCACAGACATCTATAAACTTGCTTTCATGTCTCTAGTGATGGTTTATCAGTGAAGTTCTCCCAAGTGTCTGTGATGATTCTCCTGCTGTATCTGTGGGAAAATAATTTGATCGGTCAGTTGAGACTGTCCTTATTCTGTTCTATGAATAAAATGCTGCCCATCTCCTCCTTACTATGCCTGTTGTAGTTCTGCCTTGTAATTATTTATAGACTTTATTATGTAACAAAATGGGAATGAGTTATTAAAGGGGATGTATCGCTTCCTTAGTTCGGCTTATTCACACTGCTCTTAGCTTCTCAGCTCTGGAGATGCAGGGGCGTTTCTTCCCCTCCCAGCTGGGTGACATCATTCCCCCCTTCACTGTTCATGCTAGCTCCCGAGACTTCCCCCCCCCCCCCACCTCTCTGAGTCCACATGTCACTGTGTCTTTCCCTATGCAGTCTTATTTTATAAGAGCTGTATACATACCACAGGCTACATTCAATCTAGACTGAGCACTCCTCCCCTGTCACAGCTGGAGATGTGTTACATCTTTCTAAGAACGGCACAGATCACCCTTCTATGCAGGAGAGTTAGGCACCGGGACACAACTGTTATGTTTTCTGATTGTAGAATCTGTTGCAGTCTGTTTCTGCTGGGTGTGGAGACAGAAAATGCTACGGCCCCTAACTCTGAGTCAGGCAGGGATCGATACAATTGTGCTGTTTCCGGATTGTGTAAGCCCTTCAATGTAATTCTGTTTCTTCTGCCTGTATAAAATGAAAATGTGACGGTCCCTTACTCTGAGTGACAGACACAGCTCAGTGGATTCGACTGGGGGCTGTACAGAATGTAAATGAGCTCTCAGCTAGCGAAATGCAAGGAGGAGCTATCCGGACGGATTCGACCAGGACTGGATATCAGTGTAAACAAAAACACAAGATAAGGAATACTGTGGATACAAGACAGCTTTGCTAATGACATCCAATTGCAAAGTTGCTTGTTTTCACTATCCCCTTATTCTGAAGACCATTTAATGAAACGATAACACCCCTTTAAGATTGTTTAAAATAAAGACAACATAAAAATAGACTGGCAGAAAATGTGCCAATTGTTTTTCCACTGTGTGCTAGATTTGGTGCATCTTGAGTAATATGGTTTTTGCCACCTCTTGAGGGCTCATTTTAGATCAGCATTTTGCAAAAAATTGTGGCACTTAATATTTTTAAATTTGGCTCATATTTGGACTTTACTTAGCCACGGCCCTTTTACTAGTGTGTAAAATGTAACAAACGTGGAGCACAGCATATACATAACTTTCTGGGTGCAATTTGCACCTGAATTTTAATATATTTGTCATAGTAAAATTGCCCCAAAGTTTTCTTACAGTGAACATGTATGACCCCTAGATATGGGCTGTTGTGACTTTTAATTCTACAGTTGCCTGTAGAAAAGATTGCTGGATCTTTGTACCAAAAGAAGCAGTGTGTTTGAGGGAATAAAAAAATATATTAAAATGAAGGTGAAGTTTCCAGGGGTTCTCCAAGACGATAGCATTGGTCTTTAAAGGGTTATTCTCACCACAATGATCAGCTTTAAATATGTAGGCAAAGGTAAATAAAGACTCTTACCAAATATATTGCTGTTCTGATTTTGCTTTGTTTCAAAGAGCAGTTCTTATCTCCTGCTTGTTTACACAAGCTTGCCTAGGTTACTGACCAACTCTTTCTGCTCTAATTGCTCAAGCTGCCCCTAGCCTGGATGGTAACCTCACTAACTACTGTTAGGAGCTCGATTTATCTTTGTTAGACACATTTTAACCCTTTAGAGCTCTGTAGCCTCCTGCCCTACAGTTTAAACCCTTCTATTCCCAATGTTCCTCTAAGATGCTCAGCTAGAAATAGCAGACCTGATATGCCAATTACTGCTGTAGAACCACCCACAGTCTGAACAGGAAGTGAGAGCCTAAGCTGGCTGTGAAGAGCAGACTCTTTGAAATGGTGAGAACACTCCTTTAAAATAGGCCGTAAATAATGGAAGAGCGGGGGGGGGGGGGATGTTCCCATCTTTGTGTCTTGACTGATTAGAACTAGGACATGACTGAAATGCCTGCAGTCCTTCTTATTACTGACATAGGCACAAAGAATTGTCCATTTAAGCAGTTGTGCCCTATACAACTGCTGACCCCACATCCCTGTCACTGTGCTGATCAGTGGGGGTCTCGGAGGCTAAAGGTCCCATGGCTTGGCTATAGATGTTGTAGTTCTAGGTAACCTGTAAAGGGGCTTAATAGGAATTTTTGGAGAAAATCTTTCTCAAATATTTGCCACGTTTGGAATTCAGTTTAACATTTGCCATTCCTAAAAACATTTTTAGGTTCTCTCAGGTTGGAGGTTATATTCTTTTGATAACCATGGATGGCAGCCACTGTGTAATTGATAGCAGCCATTGTGTAATTGTAATTGAAGCGCTGTATGGCACCCATCTTTTCTGTCACCCATACGGTCTATTCCGTAACCTATTGCATTTCTCAGCTCTTCCTGGTAGTTAAGCACAGAGAAGGAACTATTTCTCTACCAATGAAAGAAGCCATCCGTACCTCTGTTAACTAGAGTTGTGAAAAAAATTAAGGTCATTGAATCCTGGCAAGTGTAGTTAAACTGATGACATCAATGAGGGAGGAAATTCAATGGACTCCTGGGACTCATATCTTGAAGCCTTTTTTTGTTCCAGTCGTTGGCAAGAGGCTGAAAGTACTGAAATTACCATACTAGTTAATGTGGAAATCTTCAGATTTCTTATTTGTATATCATTGTCCTTACACACTGTGCATGTGTTCTATGATTTTACAGAAAGCAGTGGAAGTAATGGCAAAATAAACTGTCCAGTCCCAGAGAAGCGGCGTAGGTTAACGGTCTGGATGAGGCTGCTGTGTTCCTGGCAGTGAGGTCAAGAGGAGTGGGAGTTCTGTAAGGGACACAAGATAAAGACAGGCTTTCAGGCATCTGGTATTTAGCAGATGTGCCATTTAAATGTGGAGGCGGGGAGGGCTGCCAAACTGTGTTGGTGAAGAAGGTTCCTTTGTGATGTTTCTTGGCTTGTAGAATCTGATACTTTTAAAATAGGTGCCTTTAGGGTATTAGGGCAGGGTAAGTAAGCAGTCGGCAAAATGTTTTTGTAGTTTTTATTTTACATGTATAATATTGCTAGGTTGTTAGTTTTTTTTTCTTTCTACCTTTAAGGCATGTTTTAAGCATATACTTATAACTCAATGGGGGTTTATTATTCTGTTTAGAAAATGTTGGTTTAGGATGTTACAGTGATGCAGAAATTATATAATTACTGCTTATTTTGTGGAATGCAGAACACTTCTTTTAAACCCAGAACTTAAAGGGGTCGTCCACTGAACATTTACATGAAATAGGGCCCAGAACAGGCAATAAAAAAAAAAAACCTGATACTTACCAGCCAATACCGCTCCCCGACAATCTGCTCTTCTTCATTTCTGGCTTCAGAGGAGAGGCTTGTGCTCCATTCACTTACAGTGGAGCGTGAGCTTCTCCAGCGTGTCGGGATGAGAACCTGGAAGTAAAGAGAAGTGGATCACAGTAGAGCTCCAGAGCTACATCGATGGGGGACAACTGAGAAGTAATTTTTTTTGTTCCTCCCTGGCCCAAAATCATTATTTAGTGGAGTACCCCTTTTAAAAGGGTTTTCCCGTCATAGATTAAATTCATGGTTTTAAAAAAATTTCCCAAAATTAAAATTGTTGATTCTGTAGGGACCCAAACCCCTATGAAACCCCTAACCGTCTCTGGAATAAAATTCCCTTACCCCCAAAAAAAATAAAGCTTTTATAAGTTTTTTAAATATAGAAAAACATGAAAAATTTTATATCCCTTTAAATTTTTTTACTGCTTAAGAGGGGGTTTTCAGCCCGGGCCCAAAGGGGAAAAAGCCCTTGTTGGGGCCCCTGGCATGAAGGCCGGGTTTTTTTTTTTTGCCAAAGCCCCAAATACATCTTTGAGAAAACTTAAAAGAATAGAAGTAGAAAGGCAGGGAAAAACTGTAGGGTGGGCCTCCAAAAATAAACCCCCAACTGGGGGGTCCCCAAAATGGGGTTCCCAATGTTGGGCCTAGGCACCCTAGTCCCCCAGGGGTTTTGGGGGGTAGTTTTTGGAACCAGTTAAATTTGGGACTCCCCCCAAAAAAATTTGCCCCCGTCCTCATGGTTTGCCCTTTTTCCTTTGGGGATAAGTGGCAGAGGCCGGGGGGTCAGCATCCGGAATTTAAACTTGAGGCCCTTTTGTTCAATTTTGACAAAAAAAGATTCCCGCCCCCAAACAAAAAAAAGTAGATAGGTGCATGGCTCCCCAAATTTCTTTTATTCCCCGTCCACAGAAAACAAGGGAATGAAAAAATCTGGCAGCACTTCCAAAACAGCGTAGCAGTTAATTCACCCATGCAGCATTTCAACCCAGGCAGGCGCCGCCTTAAATTTTTTTTTTTGGGAAATTTAAATGCCTAATTGTTTTTTTCTTTATATATAAAGGGTTTAAATTTTACAATTTAAGCACACTGCAAAACCCTTTAAGCTTGAGTATAATTAAGCATTACCACCCACATTCTAGGTTTATCAGAATTTCCATCAAGTTTTCTAGTATTTTAAAGGCAAGGGTAGTGCAGTCTGTTGAGCTATATTTGCCCTCAAAAATATCGGGAACTAAAAAAAACTGATTAAAAGTTGTCCAAAATTTTGTTATTTTCATGTGTAACTGGGAAAATGAAATCCATTTTAAAGGAAAATTCTTGTCTATGTAAATTAATATTCATCTGCCACACTGCTGAGTGCAGGGCACAGTGGAGTGAGTTGGGAGAAGACAGCTCCTCTCCTCACACTTTGTACCACCCAAAATCACAGGGTACTTTTAAAACCGCTTCCTTTTGGGGCTTTTAAATGTAAGGGCCCCCCGTTCAAAAGGTTTTTGTCCGGGGTCGGAATTGGGGGGGCCCCCGTATTCCGCCCGGATTTGCCTTCAATGGGGCGCCAACCCCTTTTATCATTCGGTAACCCCTGCTCTCATAGGAACAGTGGAATCCGCCGCTCCCCCCCCCGCTCGGCAAATCCGGGGGGGGGAGAAAGTAAACTTTGCACATTTTTTACGGCGCGGCCCGGGAACAATCCCTTTGTTAGGGGGGAGCGGCCCCCCCGAGCGCCCCGGCCCCGCCCCCGTCCCGTTTCACGGGGGTTTTGGGTGCGCTCAATACAGCGCACAAATCCGCCGTTTTTTAAGCCGTGTGAACACGGCCTAAGTGTAACAAAAGCCGCTCTCTGGTAATCTGGTAAGTGGGTGACACAGGATCATGCCTGTTACAAACCAACATAAGATATGCAAAGGGCAGGTAAGGGGAAACTTTTAGGGGGTAACCCATCTTGTGACCCCGGGTATCCAGGTAACATTTGTGTATGAAGGAGCAGAATTTTCTCCAGATTAAAACCCCCGCGGGTCTTATAAAATTTGACCACCAAAAGGTCATGGACCCTGGTATCCGGGGTAACAGTTGTGTATGGCAGGAAAAAAATTTCTCCAGTTTTCCATTGGAAAAGGGGTTTTATGGGGGGGGTAAGGGGGTTCTGAGGAGAACACATCGAAATTTTTTTTTCTTTTCATTTTCCCACTTTTTTTTTCATTTTAACTTTATGAAAAAACATTAAAATTTGTTTTTTTTTTTTAATATTTTAATATTTTTAGAAACCCAAAACTTCCCCTAAAGGCACCCATTTAAAAAAATGAACGGGAAAACGTAAAGGGAAGCTGCTAAAAATAATAACCGTATTGATAATAGTTATTCCACCATTATTCCTATTCACTTACTTTAGATGCCACGTGACCATTCGGCTACCTACATGCTTGGAGGTCACATCCCTTTGGGGGGGGGGAATTCAAATGACTTTTAGTCCATAAAATTTTGCCCCGGGGAAAGCCAAACTAGGGAAAACAGGTTTTTGGAAAGAAACCCATTTTCTTTACCTGCATCCCCCCCCCGGGGGAAAGTGCTTCGGGGAAGAGATCTTGACAGCCCCTGGGCCACCGCAGCCCCGGGAAGTTTGTCGGGTACTGGGCCCTCAGTTATATGCGTCCCTGGGAGTCGCATTTTAACTGAAGCCCCCCTGCCCGGCGAAGGGCCCATCGCAGCGTTTGGCCCCCAAACAGTGACTCTAGTATAACCCCGGGGGTTCCGGATTTTTCACCCACTTTTTTTTGTGCTCAAAAAACTCGGTTTTATACTGGGAAAAAATACGGTTTTATGTATATTCCCCCTTTTTCCCCCCTTCCCTTCCCAAAAGGCCTTCTTTTTTTTTTTTTTCCTTTAAAACTATAACTTTAATGAAGGGCTTTTATTTTTGGGGGGGAAAGATGTATTTTAAAAAGTTGTTTTCACCGTGAATAAAAAGAAAAAAAAAATTTTTGGAAGGGCCTTTTCTGCGCCAAATTTTTGTACAAAAACCCTACACACTTGATTGAGGGTCCCTTTTTTTTTGTGAGGGGAAGTGAAACTTTTTTTTGGTCCCAATTTTGGGTTTAAAAGGGCCCTTTTTAAATTCAATTTTTTTCCCAATTTTTTAGAGGACAATTGAGTTTGGCCCAAATTTTAAAAAATTCGTTTCGGTCATTTTCGCCAAATTTTCCCCGAAAAAATTACTTTGGGGCCCAAATTATTTTCGGGACAATCACTTTAAAAAACAGTTTTTCAGGCCCCACAAGCCTGCAGGGTGCTGTGAACTTTTGTGCCATGCTTAAAATGCAGGGGAGTTTGGTTTGGCCCTTATACAATGTTGTGTTTTTGAATGACCGACAGACTGCCGCCGCTCTTAAATCGTTTCACTAAAAAATTCCAACGGGGCCCATTAAGGGGGGCCAAAAAAACGGGCCCAAAAAAAAGAAGGGGGAAATTTGTTCCCTAAAAAAGTCATGCCAGAAAAAGCTGGAAAAAAAAAAAGCTAAAAAGCTCAGGGGGAACATTAGTGCAGGTGGGGGAGGTGACGGCGGCACCCAAAGGGAAAGCATAGGTCGACAGGGGCCAAAAATGACACAGTGTGGGGGGGTTACGGCAGCAGCCAAGCACAGTTAGGTCCGACAGGGGAAAATGACATTTTTGGGGGTGGTAAAAACGGGGAGTAGGCCAAGAGGGGCACAATGACAGAGAGTGGGAGATCAGGGCCCAAGCAGCAGATGAGGTCAGACAAGGCAAAAAGGGTACATTCGGGAAAGGTGGAAAAAAAAATCAGAATTTGGGCCAAACAGAGTGGCAAAATGACACTTTTCAGAGGTCCAGCACCAACAAGAAAGCAGGGGCAGGGATTTAAAAGGGTTTTGGCACAAGGGGACAAGTGTGGGGGGGTGAGCAGCAGCAGCATGAGGCCCAAGAGTGGCAAAAGGGGGACAGGGGTGGGAGGTGGGTGGCTTTTAACCAGCCCCCGGAAAAGAGGGTTTGGTGGCAGATGGAAAAACTGCACGTTGTGGGGCTCGGGGGGGGCGGCTTTCAAAATAGGGGGGGGCTGAGGCTGGTTTTTTTTAAACCCCAAAAATCATTTCCCCATTTGGGTAAAGGCGTAAATTGGCTGTTGTAGTCTGACCCCTAAGGCTTTGGGGTTTGTGTGGAAATCCGGGCCGGGTTCCACCCCTGTTTTGATTTTGAAAAAGGCCCAGTGTTCCAAAATTAAAAACGTGGACAAGGGGTTCTCCGGGAAAAAGGGATGGCCCCCGCTGCACTGAACCCCCGCTTTTCCCACACACGGGGCCGGGCAGGCATTTCCCCCCCTTTCAAACTCGGCAATTTTGCGGCCACACATCCGGGTTGGTTGCCCTTAGCCCAAGGGGTTCTTCTAACGGGGGTGGCAGAGTGCTGTCCAAGAACCCCACCACCTTTTGGTTCAGGGTCTGCTCCCGGTTTCCCGCTGCTGCTGGGCGGGGCTTCCCTCCTTTACTTTGGCGGGTTTAAAAGGGAAACTGCTCATCAGTGACTCCAGACTTTGGGGTTTCGCTGATGGAGCTGGTACGCTCCAAACCCCCCCACCCCCCTTTCCCCCCAGCCCGGGGGCAGTAGTTTCGTGAAACACTGAAGAACCCCCCGGGCAACCCGGGAAGGGGGGGGCGAGCCGCATATAGGGAAACGGGGCCCAATGACTATGGGGATTTCCCTATAGATTTTTTAGTTTGTCCTCCCTCCCAGGGCCCCGCTGGGGGGAAAAAAAACTCCCATTTTGGGGTGGTAGCGAGGGTTCCCCAAAAGGGTGGGGGAGGCCAAAGTCTTCCCCTCTGCCGGATGGTGACTATTCGGGGGTTTTATACCAGGCAAATCAAACATGCTGCGGGGCCCTCCCGCCCCAAGTACTCCCAGGGGTCCCTGCCTCCATTTTCCCCCTGTAAAACTTCCCCGGTGCTTGCGGGGCATCTGTCTCTTCCTCACTCCTTCCCCCTCCTCCCGTGTCCGTCCTCCTCATCACCTGGGTAGAAAAAACCACTTTATTTCACCAGACAATTCTTTTGCTCTTTTCCTTCCCTCCTCCTCCCCCTCCATTTCAGTTCCCCCCCGGACCCCCTTTGGCCCGGGAGATGTTTGTCGCCACTCTCCAAATCCCCCGCCCCGAAGGTTTTTTTAGATTGTTCCCAGGAGTGAAGCGTGGAATGACTTTTTTCATCCCTAGTTGGCGACTGACATTTTAACTCCCCCTCCTGAATGGTTCCACAAACGGAGGGGTTAGGGATGAGCTCACTGGCTGATATCCCAAAATTAAAAAGGGGAGTACTCCTGTCCCCCGGGATCATCAAAAAAAAAAAATAATGGCCTTTCTTTGTTTTATTCCCCCCGCCCCCCCCAGGACCCCCCCCCCGGCCCCCCCCCCCCCCAACCCCCCCCCCTTGAACAGGGCCTGGAAATTCCAACGGGTGGAAACATCGCAAAATTTTGAGTGTTTTTGGGGGGGGGGCCTTCTTTCCCCTTTCGACTCGGGAGGGTTTTCCTGGGTTTTTAGGAATGGATGTAGTGCATGCACAGTGTCCTGGCCATTTTAAAAATCTTTTTGAAAATCGGGGGGAAGACCCCTTTTGGAAACCCTTTTTACCAAAACCCGAAAAGAACAGTGGGCCCCTGAAGGGGAAAAATGGACCTCCCTCCTCGGTGCCCGCACGGACAACCCCCTTTTTTTCCTCCCTTGTTGTCCCATGGTTCCGAAATTTGCCAAATTGGGGCGGGGGGAAAGCCCCCAAAAATTATTTCTTGCGCATGACGCGGAGCAAATTTCCCCCCCTGTGGGGGGTTTTATTCGCCGAGGAAAACCCGGTGTTAGAAAAATGCGTGGGCAACCCCGTGCCCCAAATCATGTGGTATGATGGGGGCGGGATTTGTGGAGGCTGAGTGAGGTGGTGGTGGTGGAGGGGGAGGGGGCGGACATTGGTGCAGGAGCCGGGAGTTTGACAAGTCGAGGGGGAAAAACGGCGTTTCCTTTCCAAAATTGTTTGGGGTGCCGGGGAGGGAAAACAATTTACCCGTGGGGCCTAAAGGACATTTACTGGCCCCGAACCTAGTTTTTTTTCTCCAACGTCCCAATGCCGTGCACCTTGAACCCAAACCCTTTAAACTCAAGGGGCTGGCCCAAACCTTTTTTTTTGTTTTTTTTTTTTTTACTTTTTTAAAAAGGTTTGGGACGCCTTTTTGGAAAAAAATTACGGTTTGGAAAACCCCCCATCTGGCTCGGACAAGCCATTTGGGTTTTCTGAACGGGGCAAATCCACCATTTTGGGAAAAGGGGGGGGAAGCAGTACCAACAACTTTTGGGCAGGGGAAAGGGCAGCTTCTGCACCATAGGGATTTGGGTTTGGGGATATTGTTGTCCCCTTTGCAATCGCCTCGGAACCGGACTGTGGCGCCATTTAGAAAACGAGGAAGGGGAGGGCATCTGGACCGGGAGTTTATGTCAAAAAGGGAAAAAGCTCCCTTTTGCAGAAAGGGGGTGGCCCCCCTTTACGGTCCAAAGGGGATACAAGGACTGGGCGTGTTTCTGTTGTTGCCCGGGGCGGCAGGAAAGGACCACCACAAACTGGGGCCCCGTTTCTCCCCCGGCCATCGGAAAGGTGAAAGCCCGCTTTTGGTTTTTGCAGGGCGTGGGGCCAACCCCTTTTGGGCCCCCCTGGCCAAAGCTTAAATTTCTGCCCACAGATTTTTTTCATATCCCCTATTCCGTCCCCCCGGTGTCTTAGCAAAGAACTGCCACATGGGCCCAGTCTGGGTTTTAACCCTCAACGCTCCGCACTGAGTGAATACTGCCGTGCCTCGCTTTTACCCCTGTGCCCCTTAATTTCTTATGAGAAGCGGGGTTTTTTTTTCCCCGTGGCCGCTTGGCTCCCGACCTCACACTGCTGGGTATTTCCTTTCTGACTTTTCCCGGGCCCCCAACACACTTGCTGGGTGCGCCCCTGCCATCCAAGTGATGCCTTTCTCCTGCGATTATGAACCCTTGCCCCCCCCCCGGCCCCAAGTGCGGTGGCTACAAACATCTTTTTTTTGTGTTTTTATCTTTATGCCCGTCCTCATCAAAGTTTTTTGGGTATGCAGGGCTGGCCCCTCACAACATGACCTCCCCTGCCCCTAAAAACATACTTTGGGCCCCCTACTTTCAAGAAGCAGGGGTTTTGGCCCCAATTTTTTTTCGCTGGGCTGCCCCCCCCAAAAAGGGTTCTTTCCCCGCTTTTTGTGGCGCTGAGCCCAACCAAATAGTAGATCTCTGGCTGAGGGGGAAACCCGGGTGGGACAAAAAGGCGGGTTGAGGGGGCGGTGGGGCCGTGACCCCCCCCCGGGGGATGCCAACTAAGGGTTGTGTCTGTTTTCCCCACCGATCTTTTGGGTGGGGGTTTTCGATGTCCCTCTGGGAGGAAGTGGAAACCTTGGGGGGGCAACCCAAACCAAAAACCATTGGGTTTTTGGGCAACACACGGCCGGGTAGAAAGACAGCGGAGTTTTTGGCCCCCCCCCCGAAGGGGCCCTGCTGCGACGTCCCCCCCCTGTGCTGCGAACCTTTGGGGCCCGCTCCAGGAAGGTTTTTTGCCTCTTTTCCCCCGGCGGTGGGAAAAGGGCCCGCCCCCCCTCGTCCCGACATATTGTTTGTTTTAAAATGTACAGACACTGTTTGATGAAAAATCTGTATATGATTTAAATATTTCACCCGTTTTTGCTCCAAAAAGAAAACCCAGTAACAAAACTTGGGTTTAACCCCCTTTGGGTATAAATTGGGGCTCGACAAATGGCCAGGAAAAATTTTACTGGGTTTTGTCGTTTTTTAAAAAAACTGTGTATTTTTTCTGAATGTTTTAAAAACACAAACGGGTTTAACTAATTTTGGTATGAAATTATGCCTTTCGGGCAAAAATTTCTTCTTTTTGGGGGGAAAAAAAAACGTTTTCCCTTTTTTTCCGTACAACTGCGAAAAACCTTAGTTAAACCCCTTTGGGTGTAAATTGGCAAAAGAAATTGAGCAAAAAAACAAAAGAATTTGTAGGGGTTACTAGGCGTGTATTTTTTCGGTACCAGCAAAAAGGGAAAAACTTTTTAATTAACCCCTTTGGTTTTTGATTAAATTGGGGGGGGGGGGGGAAAAGGGGTTTTTTTGGCGGTGGGTGGTTTCTTTTTTCCCAACCCCATCCTTTATTAAACCCTGGATGTAAAATTTCCAAAAAAATTGAGCCCTCAAAAATGAAGTGGTAATTTTTTTGTAAAAAAGCTGTTTTTTAAAAAGAAAACCAAAAAAGAAAAGGTTAGATCACCCTTGGATATTCAATGTGTGTGAGCAGATAGCATTAAAAAATATAAGGGGAGCTGCATTGGAAAGCACAATGGGGGTTTATTCCCAAAACCCACAAAAAATCAGAATTAGAACTTAAGAGAAAGATCTCTGAGACGGCTTTGACACCCCCCAAAATTCCGCTGTATTAAAAAAGGTTTTTAGTAAGAGATTCCCCCCAAAACAGCCGGGCAAGGGCCCCTTCCCCCCCTCGGTAATTGGGGGAGCGGTATGAGTCCCCGCGTAGCGCCCCCAAATTTAAAAAGTGGGTTCGTCAAAAGAATCCCCCCGGTTTTCTGATTGTTCATCTCTGGGACTTTTCAAACGGCTATTTCCCCCTTCCTCCAGAGTGGGTTTTTCCCCATGGGAACGCCAAAGTGCTTGCAAGCCCCTTTTATCAATCAAAAGCACGGCCTTTTTTGCCCCGAATTCCCCCCAAACTTCGAATTCGTTTTCCCAACCCAAGTTTTCCCGAAATTCAAACGAATTTTTCCCTTTTGTTAAATCCCAAACCCCCCCATCCCCCAGACTAAACCCTTCCAAATATATTTAATTTTCAAAAAAAAAATATCCTGAAAAGATAAATTTATAACCAAAAAATTGAAGTCAAAAAGAGAAAACCCCTATATTTTTTTTGTAAGGGCTCATTACAGTATGAAATTTCAAGGTTTTTTTAAAAATAATTCATTTGTGAGCCATAAAACAAAAAAAAAGATTTCCCCCTTTAAATTTTTTAAAGATATTAAATTTTTTGAGAAGGGCCTTTGTATTTTGTAACTATTTTTTTTTTTTTATTTTTTACACGTTTAAAAAATTTTTTTTTTTTCCCTTAAACTTGGGAGTCCCCCTTTGGGAAATTCACCACTAGGGGGTGCAATCGTTTAAGGCCTAATGCAATTTTAATTTCCAAAGCATTGGGTATACAAAGATGGCGGTTTTACTACTTTCTACCAGAGAAAACGTGGCAATGATGAAAGTCTTCACAAGGCTTCCACCTGCCATGATTGGAACCCTGCGATTTTGCCGCGGGGGCTCCAATTGGAGTGAGGAACGATACCGTGTAAAGGGTTAAACAGTGCAGGATGGCAGAGATTGGAGCCCCGACTCCTGCTTTTTAACTACTTAGACACTGCAGTTTGTAATTGAATGAGGAACTCCAACTAAACCCCTCCCTCCCTCGAGACGAGATCGCAGGGTGTTGGGCAGTTGCCATGCCAGCTGGAAGCTTAATGAAAACTTCCATAGCTGCCATGCTAACACTTCTATTTCTGATCAGCCCCCACCGAGACAAGATTGCAGGGTGCCAAGTACTTACCATGGCAGCTGGATACTCAAAGAAGGCTTCCATAGTCGTCATGTTAACACTTCTATTACTTTCTGGGCAGGGGTGTGTGTGGGGGGGCGGGGGGGAGGGGGGGGTTGTTTCCCAGTACATTATATGCTATGGTCAATGGCACCATTAATAAGTGCATCTTGTGCTGCAAAAAACAAGCTCTCATATGTCTATCAAGTTGGAAAAATTAAAAAGGTTATGGCTTTTAGAAGGCAGGGAGAAAAAAAATGAATAGCCAAAAAATGATGAAATTGTATGATTTCTGATTATACATACAAAAAAAAATAAAAACAGTACAAAGTGGACAACTCCTTTAAAGTCAATGAGGTCCTTCAAGGGTTAAAAGTAATTATTTAAGACTAGATTTAGCACGGCTCCATGGTTCATTTATAAACTGAAGTCATGAAACTAGTGTGAACAGTCTTGGGAAAGGAGATGCACTGGGGATGATCGTATTCTTTCTCTGCAGGGACAGTTAAAGGGGTTTTCCGGCTTGTTCGTCTGTTGGGGCATGATAAAAAATAGAAGAAAATAATCATACTTGCTGGACACGGCCGTTCTGTCGCGGCAGTCGTCCCGGTAATACCGGCTGTAGCTGTGAACATTTATCATTCACACGACATGTGCAGCCAATCATGGGTAACAACGTAACGTGGCCCGTGATTGGCTGCATCTGTCATTTGAATTTTGAACTTTAAGGGTATGTTCACACGCCATTTTTGGATCTGTTTCGTATCCAAAAACAAGGCAGCAATTGGATCCAAAACGGATCCAACAGGTATCCAACATGCAGCTGCATGTTTGGATGCGTGTTGGATGCAGCAGGATCGCACCGTATAATTTTAAAGAGGGCTCCTGCTGCGTCTTTCGGATCAAGAATTGACATGTCAATTCTTGGAACGGATCCGAAAGACGCAATTAGATGCGCAGCAGTGATCACTCGTGTGAACGCCAATGTGTGTTTCACAGTAGAAGCAATGTAAATCACTTTGCTATTTATTAGATACGTGTTTGGGGTCCGACAGACTGATCCAAACACGTATCTAAAAACGTATGTTCACACGGACTCGACACGCCAAGTGAACATACCCTTACAGCTATATCCGGGATCACCGGGATGACTGCTGAGACAGAACGGCCACATCCAGCAGATAAGTGTGATTCTTTTATTTTTCATCATGCCCCCGAGAGATAAACAAGCATTTTGCTGGAAAATCCGTTTAAAGCAGAACCCTGCAAACGTAACCTCAGATCTCAGTTTCTTGTAATTTTATATGTTTATGATGGGGAGAGTGAGGTTTTGTGCTGTTCTCAATGTTGAATTTTCAGCTTTTTTTGTAGGAAATCTAAAGCTGCCTAAAAAATAAAAATATTTTAAAACATGTATCCATTAATATATACATTAAACAATTTCAAAGGGATGACACAGTGGTAGAGATATTACCATGGAAAAATAAAGATTAAAGCAATGTGTCCTGTAATAGTATATAAGTGAAGTCATTGTTCCAGCTGTGTAGTGATAAATTGTATTTAATGATACAGCTGTCTGTTCCCCCATAGGACTGCTGTGCTTTTAGAGTAGGAAGACCCCCAGATGTTTTGACTTATGACTATTGTCTAGGAAATCTTTCTAATATATTTGAATAACGTATACCTTATAATTGTAATACAAAATATGAAAGATGCTTTATAATAGTCTTCATGTTTATTTTATTCTTTTAGATAGCTCCATTGTATTCCACAGCCCTCTATAGAGATTGTCATTATTTACATTGCTCACTGTCCCTTTTGGGGCTTAACGTTTAAATTCCAGATTAAAGGGGTTATCTCACTACATTCATCTTACCTTATTCCTGTTTTTTCAGTTTCATTTCTGAATGCTGGGGCATGTTTACTGGCTCCTACAGATCTGCAGTGATGAGCTGCTGAGAACACCAGGTCTGTAGCTATAGCAACCAGCGCTGGCAGCCTATCAGTTGAGCTCAAACAGGTCTGTAGCTGTAGTGACCTGAGGAACTGATGCAGCCCATACAAGAGGGGATATCTAGGAATAGATAGGACACTGTTGATGGACACATATGGCAAAGTGACTGGTTTTTGCAAGTTCTTTAGCATAAAACGCAATCCTTGCAGTGAGACAACCTCTTTAACCTATCAGGATGTTTTTTTTCTGGAGTGTGATGAAAACCGGAGTACTTTGATAAAACCCACACAGACATGGAGAGAACATACAAACTCCTTGCAGATGTGATTGGATTTGAACCCAGCCCTGCAAAGGCAGCCTGTGTGTGTTCAGATTTGTTACACAAATTGCAGGCCTGGGTGTCTATGGTGTTTCATTTGTTATGTTCTTATAGTAGAGAGAAGTTTGTGCTTTTGCGGTAATAACTTGTAACTGAAGCTGCTCAATGGGGAATAAAATAGATACAATATAACATCTTTATTAAATATAAATCTGATATTAAAGGGGATGTCTCACTACAATGATTGGTTTTTATGTGAAAGATCTTGCAGAAACAAGTCACTTTGCAATATGTGTCCATTAACCGTGCCCTACCTACTCCTAGATATCCCCTCTTGTATAGGCTGTATCAGCTCCTCATGTTGCCATAGCTACAGACCTGTTCAATCTCTCCTGATAGGCTGCCAGCACTGGTTGCTATAGCTACAGACCTGGCTTCTACTGCAGCCTAGTGGAAGCCAGTAAACACGCCCCTGAATTCAAAATGAAACCAAGAAAACAGGACTGAGGTAAGATGAATCAATGTAGTGAGACAACCCCTTTAACGGCAGCAGTTATTAGATGTTATATTTGATATCTAAATCTTAACCAAAAACTGATTGAGCTGATGGCTATATTCTGCAGTCTCATCCATAAACATACCCTCTTTGATTGGCTATTCATGCATGTTTATTGCCACAAGAAGATGGAAAAGTGGCAGTGTTTATCTCCCGCAAAGAGACGAGGAAGAAGAAAGGCATTTGGAGACTTCTTATTGGGGCAAATGCTGAAAGGGGATCAATAGTCGGAGGCCGAAAGATTGTTCAGTATTCAAGGGATATTCTAAAACTAAAGAACAGATTGTCAGTCCGGCTGGGATGATGAAGAGAAAACAGTAGAAAAAAAACAAAAAAAAAACCTTGTTAACCCGCTCATTCCACAGCCATGGTCGGTCCTGGTAATTCAACCCAATGACGTCATTATTCAGTCTTTAAGTGACCCTTCGCCTATTCATAGTCTGCAGTGGACTCTTGCTGGAAGTGCCGGACATGACTGCTGCGGCTTGTGATTGTCTACAAGGTCATATAAAGAGAGGACATCATCGGCCAGGCTTTCCGGGACTGGCCGTGGTGCTAGAACAAGTGGGTTTACAAGAAAAGGATTTTTTTTAAAATGTTCTACTTGGAATCATCCCTGACCGCCTGATGAGCTGTTAGAAGTTAGAACACCTTTCTAACTTTTAAATACATGGCTAAGTCTTTAGCACTGAGGTGTGTGATAGGTGCCTGCACTTTATGACTAAGGAGGGAGCGAAATGTATCAAAAAGACAATTTGGATTACTAGATAGTTGGAAGTAACAGGCTTATTTGGCATGATGAAGGCCAGAGTTGTAGGTTTGGTCTAAGGCTATGTCTACACAGCACGTGGAAATGGCAATTTTAGTATTTTGAAACCGCTGAGAATCCAACCGTTTTGCATGCCCATAGACTTTAATACAAAAAATTACCTGTAGTCTACACAGGTCGTTTTTTTCAGGTCATTTTCTGGCGCTGGCGGTTTTAGGAACAAGTTGTAAAAACTGCCAGTGCCGGGCATCTTTCCGTTGGTTTCCTGTGCATTCGTGACGACGGGAACAAAAGCTAAAATCAACCAAAGTTTTTGAGCAATTCATACATTGAATAAAAAGTCGTCTGCTTTCTGACTGTTTTTGTCCTTTGTTGTGTGGCCTTAGTCTAAGAGTCTTGTCCTATTCTTGTCTGTTACAAGGTGGCAACGGGGGTAGAAGCAGTGGAGTGGGCCAATCTGGTAGGGTTAATCAAGAAAGGGCAGTCGATATTCCATTTTACACCCATTATGTTTTGAATGGGAGCTCCTACTGCAGGTCCGAGATAACTTGTTCTGAGGACTTTCATAAATTCAGAGTGTGACAGGTTAAGTCAGACACAATGGTGATTTTGGAGGCATTGAAGAGAAGAAGGTGAATAGCCTTGTTTGCTTGTAGAATGTAAATTATTCTTTTAAAAAGGGTATACAAAAGAGAACACTAAAAATAAAGGCCGACCTGTCAGAAAAGAGGCGCTTCCACGCCAGTTTTAAGCCGCATTAAATGAGTGTATAATGTGCCTGAATAAATAAACCTGTCAAAAATCTGGTGTTTGGTATGCCTTGTATAGCATATTTAATGTGCCTAATTTATTCATATACCCAGAAAAGGCGCATATATTATCATTGCTAGCATATTTGATGAGCCTACTTTAGGCAAAATCAAAAGTGTCATGCCTGGTATAAAATGCGCCTAGTTTTGGTGTACTGCAGTTCATTTATATAGAGAATATAGCATCAACAGTTTTTTGGTGCAAAATGTGACATGTCACCCAAAGTGCTTACCGGTTACTTGCTCCAATCGTACACTTCAGAGCTTAATCCACGGTTTTTGCAGTATATTTTAATGTGCTTGGTAAGAATTGCTGGTCCACAGTTGGATTCTGCAAAAGAGAATATACCTTGGCTTCAAGAGTTTAGAAGAGCAAAGTTGCAAATGCGTTGGAAGCAGCTGCCTGACATGAAGAATATGATTTTGGGGCATCTGTGGATGGCAAAATGTGCTAAGATTGTTTTTTTCTCAGTAACTCGGTTTCCCCTTATTTTTTAAATTGTTGTTGTAAGTAGAACTGCGTAATATGTGGTAGACTAGTTAATAGGAAGTTATTGTTTGACAGTCCTATCAAAGAGACTTTTATTTTACTCTGCAAGATATGACCTAAACCATCGAACCAAAGCTGGATGAACACTGATCAACGTACACTAAGATATCATAAAACTGATTTACTTATTTTTATTAACTAAAAGCTCTTGGGCTCTGTAACCGTTCCAAATATGTCATTTATAGCATTGATTTCATATTTGCAGGAAAACCTTCTAGGCCCCTTACATCTCAGGGTGTAAGTGTGCTCTTAACCTCTGCACCCCCTATAGCTACACCCCTGTGCAGACCCTTTGATATTGCACATGTCAAAGTAGTGGAATAACTACTTAATTTCTGTAGTACAACCCCCCATGCCAATCACATTAGTACTACACTAGTATAAACACAACATAACCTGAAATTGTATGAACTATCATGGGTGTGTCTTTTCTTTCCATGGCTGGTGCTAGAGAAGCCATTTACACCCTGGGTAGCTGTACTGTTGTTGCAGCAGTTAGTGAGAATATTTATGGATGTAGTCTCCTTTTGACTTCCTAGGAACCATTATAAAATAGGAGATTTCTATCCTTGAACTTTCTCATCTCCTCACAAGCCATGGGAGGGCCTGTGGCGAAAGGCGATTTTAATTAGGCCATAAATAGCCGCTTCCTGACCTTTGTTCTCCAGCTTCTTGCACTGTTTTTGAGCAGTGAACTTGCTTCAAAGTGACGTCAAGCTTTATCACATCAGGAAGCTTTATGGGGTTTGGACAGGAGAATGTGATCTCGGCCATCGCCAAGAGTCTTTAGAACACTGAATATATGACAGGATACATGCATCTCAACACGTGAATAAGAAAGTTCATTTCGAAAGCAATTAGAAAAATCTTGTTACTGACGAATCCACAATTCTCTAGTGATCCGAATAAAACTTTTCAAGTGTGTCCATCCAGTAGCGACATAGAGCAGGCGTCCCTTAAATACTTCAATGTGGGCTTTTAAGTTTGTGTCACCCATTGTGAGAATAAGGATGCCAATTTTTGTGTGTAAACCACATAACCTAATTACAGCCATCTACCTAAATTGACAAAAGGTGGTGTTTTGAACTATCAATACTTTTTTATATACATATTTTAAAAACGTTTGTATTTTTTACACTAGTACTTTCAGTCTCTCTAGGGTACTTGACCACTGGGGCTGCAATCATTTGTACAGTATTCTGCAACAGTAATATACTGCAGAACAGAGTGCAATAATGGCTCTCCTAATTCACCCTGCCCCAGTCAGGTTATAATAGGAATAAAAGGGTGGCAGCCATAGAGGCCTTCATAATGCCCACAGCTGCCATAACAAAGGAATGGTACACCAGTCTTTTTTTTTTTTTTTTTGTGGAGCCGATCGAGCACCATATTTAAACCACTTACCTTGGCATCTGATTGGTTCAGAGGCTTGGTTCAGGGTTATCTTTGATCCCAGCTGCTAGAAGCAGGTCCTGAATGTAACGAACAGCCAGTTCCTGCCATGTATGGAGCAAGCTCAGTAAATAAGCATGCTTCCTACACCGACATTCAGACTATAAGACACACACTAAACTTTTAGCACCACTTTTAAGGGTCTGAAAAAATGCGGTAATTCCAGGGCGCTGTTTAGGGGTTTAAATACATAAAATTCAATAATATTACTAAATAACCAACAAACCAGTAGAGATGGAGAGAGGGTCCTGCCGGCCAGGGCTTACAATTTAAAAGGGAGGAGACCGAAAGCATCAGCCATTTAAAGGAATTTTCTAAGACGTTTAGAAACCTATACTTCCCTCTCCCATAACCCTTGTCCAGCGCTGCGGTGTTAATCCCGCCCCCCTTGCTCCATCACTAAAGCCATCATTTTCATGGATCACATAATGCTGCAACCAATCTTTGGCCTCAGAAGTCAAATGCCTGCATGTATAGAGGTCAGTGATTGGCTGCAGCATCATGTGATCCATGAATGTGACATTGTCAGTGAGGGACCAGGCAGAGAACACTTGATCGTGGCAACACTGCAACAGTGGTGATGGGAGAGGTAAGGATCAATTATTTTTTATTCTAGAACAGTGGGAGGCGGTAGGGAGGTTTTTCAAGTCTTGGAAAACCCCTTTAACGGCTACCATACTGTGCACACCTTGTTAGACCTGTCTTGCTTGGGTAGACCTCCCTTCTAGAACAGTGGGAGACGGTAGGGAGGTTTTTCAAGGTAGACCTTGGGTAGGCCTCCCTTCCTTGCCCATGCATAGTATTCATATAGTCCTTATTACCTGTTTTTATGGTGTGTCAGTGTTCTGTGTACCGTGAATGCTATATGAATCTGCTTTGTTTTGTAATATATTATAACGTCTCTTCCCCTGATCTAGTTTGACAAATATCAGAGAAGGTTTGACACAGTCGTTTTTCAGTGTTTCATTGCAGCATTTACATTTATGAACCAGGAAGCTCATGATGAACAGTCTCGCTCAGCATGTCCCGCAGTTCATTGTATTGTTGGATTGCCGAAGAGATTAGTCAGTTGCAGTAGTATTGTTTTAATCAACACAAGAATATGATCCCAAATCATTGTGGCTGCAGTCTGAGGGAAGCCTATCCCATTTTTTTTTTTCTGTAGTTTATACTTAAAGGGGTTTTGCCATGATCTAATGTTGATGTGGGATCCTCCAAAATGGGTATTTAATCACTTTTCTAAATATGTCATTAAAAAAGTGAAGTCTGTGAGATCTACAGCCTGACTAAGGTGCCCTTAGTTTCCTGACCGTTTACATTAGACACAACTAGAAGCTGAGTGGAGCTGATCTGGCCGCGCTTATGTTGTTTGCACTTCTTATCTGATGGCAGCGAACATGAACGAGCTTCGAAGGGACTGGGGAGAAAGATCCTGTGTTTTTGTATAGAGAATCCACTGGTTGTAATTTAACTATCTGAGTAAACATGCAGACTCTCCCTGGCTCTCTGCTCAGCCCCCTCCCCCTCCCCTTGCAGCTGTTCCTTAGTTCGTTTGTGAAGGAATGAAAGAAGGCTGCCTGCTGAGCTTATCTTCTCTCCTGAGCAAATAAGAGGGAGAAATAAAACGCATATCTTTTGCACAATACAGTTCTCCTCTGTGGATTAGGTTTTCTCAACTACAGAGACTGAGTATCAGGAACGTGCATGGGAGGTGGAGTGATGATATCACAGAGGAGGTACTTGGTTTTTTAAACACGGAAACACAACGCCCCTTTTTTTCAAGCCTCAAGAGAGGAGTATCAGCCTGTTAGGTAAGGAACTCACATCTTGGCAAAACCCCTTTAAAGGGGTTGTCTCACTACATTGGTTCATCTTACCTCAGTCCTATTTTCTTAGTTTCATTTTGAATTCAGGTGCGTGTTTACTGGCTTCTACTAGGCTGCAGTAGAAGCCAAGTCTATAGCTATAGCAACCAGTGCTGGCAGCCTATCATGAGAGATTAAACAGGTTTGCAGCTATAGCAACCTGAGGAGCTAGTGCAGCCCATAAAAGAAGGGATATCTAGGAATAGGTAGGACACTGTTAATGGACACATATTGCAAAGTGACTTGTTTTTGCAAGATCTTTAACATAAAAAACAATCCCTGTAGTGGGACAACCCCTTTAAATGATCATTCCCCTATATAGTTGGATACTTAAAGGGGTTTTGCCATGATCTCATTTCATACCTCCTGCTTCCAGCTCTTCAGCGGTGTGTGCTCAGAAGGAGGCGTGTATGATTTGTTTGAATTGCATATCATGTGACCCAGCAGGATGACATCACCAGGCCTTTCCTCTCTCTAGTCAAAGAAAGGCCTGTTTATGTATAAAGCTGAAAGTAGCTACAATGTAGCTCAGAGGTAAAGTTTTTGCCTCACATTACAAGGGTTCAAATCCCTGCAGGAACCAAACCTGTGGATTTTTTTTTCTCTTTATCAATGCACAGACCTCATTGAGGTTTCTTTTTATTTGCGCTGTTTGACTAATTACTAAGGAGGACAGAAGTAGAATGACAGCACCTGAGGTTTGAACACTCTGTAGCTGCCTGAGAAGAGAGGTGATGTCTCAGCATATCTGGCCAGAACTGAGGTCGTATCCCCTGGAGAGGAGCTGTAAACAATGGATCACTAAAGGAGCAACTAAAACAAAACGGTGCCGAATTTTTAATAATGATGAATGGTGAAAATGTTTATTATTTAATTTGCAAGTTTCCATTCTTCATGGCAAAACCCCTTTAATATGATCCTCTGGGCAAATAGAATACTGGTTTGCAAATCATAAATGCACCAAGACCAAAAATGCCTAAAAATCACTTTTATGCTGAATTTAATGTTCCTATTTACTGCAAATCATGGCACTGTACAAAAGTTACAAAAGTTAAATGTTACTCGCTGATACTCGTATAATGAGGAGTAGTTGGTAACTTTTTTTTTTTTTTCTATTGACCATCCAGGGGTTAAAAGTACATACATGCTCGCTCCCATGCAACTAAAATCTGGGTGGGAAACTGAATACATCATGTGCTCTTTGTTCATGTTAGTGAAATCCAGACCTTTCAACAGCACAGAGTCGTGGAAGGAAGACTTTATATGTAGGGATGAAGCAAGCTGCAGCCTTAAACTGCTTTTTACATGTCAAACAGGAAGACCCAGAGACACAAAAGTAAGTGATTGATACACCGCTTCCCTGAGAGGCGGAAAGGGGTTATCTGCTCTGTCACCGGTTCCTCTCTCTGTATCTTCTACTCGCTGTCTGCTTGATATTCTTGGAGTATATCCCTTGTTATTCTAGTAGATACGGCATGATCTGCCTGGAAACCTGCAACTGAAATCTGTTTTTCTAAGCATTGGGTCTCAGAGCAACAAACAGTCAAAATATGGAGCATTCATAGATGGGTCATTGGATGGCATTATATACTGTATATCTTTTCTATCTAATGGACAAACGCAGACAAATGTATGATGTCTTGGCTTTGGTTTTCCATGGATGGTTGGTTAGCCTATTGTATTAAGTGGTTGACCTGGATGGACAGCCCCTTTTACACCATGGGTTTCCATGGATAATTTGTATTTTCGAACTATGTAACAAATGCTCATTTTATCTAGACATGTCCTTTTTTTTGCTGTTTTTGTAATAAACTCAGTGGGTCAGACCTTATTTTATTGTCACCCTTTTTGACCTGAGATCACGGCAACTGCAATTTGTCGTGCTAAGAGTAAAAAAAGCCAATATGCATAATTGGAGTGAAGTTCCTTGAGCCCACCAGAAGAAATTCTGATAGGCCACCTTCTATCTATAAAATACATGTGAATAGCAACTTTTAAGTAGAATTGTACCTGCAGGGCTAATAGGATATCTCAAGATCTGGTTCTAAGTCCCGCTCCAGACGGGTTGTCTTGTGATAGACCTTGTGATAGAGCTTGGACCCATCAGAGGATCCTCTGGCACTTTGGTGGACCAGTCTTAACCTGTAAATAATGTGGTCAATCTGTGTTATATATTACTACCACCACCAAATCACAATCTGATGCCAATACAGTATGGATTTATTCAGTGTTTAAAGGGTGAAGTTCTGAAGAATCCAGCCTCAATGAGGGTGAGTTTGTAGGAACAACCTACATTAATTTGCTTGAAAATTATGTGATGGATAATAAATTTCAGGTTTTTTTTTTTTTTTGGGCCAATTAACTTTAACTTTCTAATAACTACTTTTGTTTTCTTTTACTCCTTTTTTTCTCTTCATATAGTCAGAGGCGTTGCTAGGGTCCTAAAACATCCAAAGCACAGGCCCTCTGTGTTATGTTTTGCTCAGCATTTTTCACGCCATATCGTGAACTGTGGCATATATTTTTACAGAGAAATAAACATATGTTTCTGTCACTAACTTTACGCGTATTCCACAGATATACTGTCCATCACCTCAGCAGTCACTGTATAATGAAAACCAGTGCTGACAAATTCGCTTTTTTGATCGGTGTGTGATAGCATAATGCCTTATAAGTACCAGTCATATGGTTACCAAATAATACACCTGTACATGGAGCAACGTATGACTGTTACTAAAAAAAAAAGCCTCCCACTAGACCAAGGCCCAATAATATTACTACTTAAGAACCAAATAATAATGTCAGACAATGACCTGATGTGACATCAGTTGTACACAGGCGTCCAGCATACATATATTACTGCCATATAGTGACCAAATAGTGGCAGCTACCAGTTGTACACAGGCTCTGCAAGACATAAAAGTGATTACATTGCAGTTACATCCAGTGACTCACAGGAGACCTCTTCTCTGATGAGTCATTCACTTTTCTTTTTCTTCTCCGACTCAGACCGCCATGATGACTTCTCCTGGCCACGACTTGTCTCTGGCAAATTTACCACACACATATTTTAGAATCCTCACTTTTCCAGCACGTATATACCTACCTACTGAAGGAAAAGGGATGACTTTACACCTCCCTAAATAATGGAAGCCTATTTAAGAAAGCCACTTACCAGATGAGAAGACCGCCAGCGCTCCAGCCCACAGCAGTGGCCCGGAAGCTAGCGACGCACTGACAAAATGTTGCGGCAGCCCCATAGGGAATAATAGAGCAGAAGTTGCCGTGCTATCTCCCGCCGACATATGCTTACACTATTGAGTCCTGCAGGAAATGCATATATTGCCGGGAGATCGAACAGACGTAGCCCTCTCTGCTCATTTATTCTCTGTGGGGCTGCTTTGACTGCATTGCGGTATCCACTAGGGTATTATTTTTCACGGTACTCTGACGAATACCCTTATCATCGTGTGAACCTATCCTATCATATTTTGCAATATTGTACATCAGATGCATTAATTAGTATGGATCTTATTGAACTTCACAGATCTGAACCCATGGCACCAGTGCTGCAGGCCAGCTCTGCTAAATACTGAGCCACAGGGCTTGTCAAAAAGTTCAGATCTCTGGATCAAATATTTAGGGTGAAAAGCAGGTATGCAGACAACTGGTATTAAGTAGAGACCATCAGACAGGAACATGTACCAGCTAGCATACTAGATTGTAGAGATTGTGTCTTTGACAGCTATTGGCCATCAAACTTACCCAGGTTATATTTTTTGGGAAACAGTTTTGTACAGAGGACTTTCATGTACTTAATTAGCTATAGATATATAGTATATACAGAATGTACATATCTGTCCCCCCTCTCCATACTAGATCCATAATTTTGGAGATCTTATTTTAATTGCAGTGATACCCCTTGATGTGATCCCGTTATTTGGTTTATGCATCCATTATTGCCAAGCCTAAACAATCTGCTTGCTTTGCCAAAATTGTGGCTACTAGCAGGACTTGATATACTGTATGTGTAAGTGGCAATGACTCAGAATACAGCAACCCTGCCAGAGTTTGCACTTCTCACCTTTACTCTCACTTTCCACACACACAGCTGGTTGAAGGCATTTTTCTCTTTGTTGTGAAATGGTAACTATGACTATAATCTCCTTCCACAGTGTTCTGTGACACCACTCTCCATTCCTGGGTGCTAAATAGGGCCATGCTTGCCAAGAGCTGCACTGTGCGTGGAAAGAAAGACAGCTCAGGGAAATCAAAGTAGGTGGTGGAGCATTGCTTTCCACTCCAGCCTTGCACATCACATAAGTGAAATATCTAATCCTGGTGGGTCACATTGGCCACTGTTCAAGTGTTATAGCTTTCTGGCACTGTGTATTTCCAAATGTTTATTGTGCCATTTCAGCTTTTAAAAGCTTTTATAGCACATTTAGTTTTCGTCTGGTTAAAGTAAATGTCTTCAAAATCTGTCCTGTTCTTGGAGTTAAGGGATGATGCACCTGGGGGGCTTAAAGGCTGTTACGGATCACGGAGATCAGGGGGATACCTAGAATTATTTAATATGTGAGTGGAGGAAACCTAAGCAGATCAGTGGAAAAACCAAACATGGCTGCCTAGTGCTGGGTTACACCATAAAATAAAGGGGGTGAGGCCTGGAGCTTTTTTTTATGTGACTGGACAACTTTGTTTCATACAAAGTGGTTGTAGTGAGACAACTGCTTTAATGACAAGTGGTCCCAAAGCTTTCTCCTAGTGCTACTAAATACTTCTCTATGATATAAGAGCTAGTCACCTGTTGAGCCCAATCCATTCTAGGAGAAAAGGATAATGTGATCTTCAATATCAAAAAGTTTATTTAGTTTAATAAAATTATATTTAAATGGAACCAGGGTGGGTAAAAATAGAAAAAAAGTGATACACATCCACTGGTGGTTCCCCACTGCTGCAGCTCTGAAGCTCTCCGAGATCCACTCCTCTTCACTTCTGGGTTCTTCTCTCAATCCACAGCGGAGGCTGATGCACTATAGTATGTGAATGGAGCAAGAGTCTCTCCTGTGTGTTGGGACGAGAACCCAGAAGTGAAGAGGAGGGGCGCTTCAGAGCTGTAGCAGTAGTGGACCGGGAGGTAAGTATCAATTTTTTTTTTCTATTTTTTCCTCATCCTTGCCACATTTTTATATCATTTTATTAAGCAGAACAACCCTTTTAATCCCACTGTTCCTTGTGTTGTTGCCAGAGAAATGGAAGTGTACTAGAATTCTGCACAATTTCATGTCCCCAATGGAAAATAAAGTGATTGAACTGTGGAAGTGGTTCTGTGGTACTTACAAACTTAAGTCTTATTCACTAAAGATTTATACTAAATTCATTTTTTCTTGTTTATTAGAAATCAGAAGCCCTTTGAGATAAAGAAAAATCGATTGGATTAAAAAAATAATGATGGATCCTGACCTAACTCCTGAGCATATCTTCCTTTAGGCACTAGTCCTTTGACCCTGGCGATCCCTAAAACCGATGCTTTTAAATAAATGAGTAAAGATTGGTCATCCCTGGCCTCTGTGCCCTCCACTAATTCCCTTAAGACAATAATTCTGATGCCTGTCCTTCCATTTAACCTCTTGGCCTGAGCACTTTAAAACATTTGAGTTTAAAAGGATTAGAGATCATATCTGAAATCAACACCAAAGTGACTATTGCTGTAGCCTTAATGCTCAATTTCAAGGTGATCATCAGCTCTGTGGGGGCATCTGCCATGTGTTCAGTTGGATAAACCTTCTACCTAAAGGCTCCCAACTAACATTCATTTAAATAGAGCGTCTTTTCCAATCTGATAAGGTTCTGTCTTGTGTCAATGTTGCTGCTGACTTTCAATTTAAAATTTTAAAGCAAACATTTTGTGGATTAAGTTTCTAATTTTCATCTACTCCTATTATCTGCATAGCACAAACATATGGGCTCATGTATAAAAAGGGCACTTGGACATCATAGAGAGACCACTTTTCCGGATCCCCTCTCTGAGTTAGACAGAAAACCCACTACTAGTGGGTTGTTCCTGCTGTAGGGGACTTACTTTGTTCATGAATTACATGGTTGGTCATATGAGTGGTCAGCATGTAATATTAAAGGGGTTTTCTTGCTACAAAGATCATATCCGTAATGATGGGGACAGTAAAAATAAGCACTTTTGCAATTGGTTTGCATTACCTAAGTCACTTAGTATAGCAGATTTGAGCTAATCTGTGCATCTATAGCCATTTCTGCAGCAGCTGGACGGGACATGCCCCTTTTCTGTGATTGGCTGCCTGATATGTCATTCAGCCTGTTTGGACATGCCCCCTGGATGGGAAACGCCCCCTGTGCTGTGATTGGCTGCCTGCATTCTGTGCTTACTCACCTCTGAGCTGTGGGAAATAAAAGTGAAACTAAGTGCCTCAGCTTTCTCTGTTGGCTGTATAATAAAGGCTGTGTTAGCTTGTCTGTGCTCATCTCTCAGCTCTAAGGTAAAGAATCTGGGCAATTACTAGGTCTGTAGCTGCTAGATTCACTCTCTTCCCCCAAATAACACAGCCTTATACAGTCTCCCCCCTCTACCTCCTGCCAGCTAACAGAGGGTGGAGGGGGGGAGGCAGAGTGCAGTCCTCACATCAGTTTAGGCTGTGTGTATAACTGTTTACAGCAATACAGGTGTTCTGGTTTTCAAAGAGCTTGTGCAGCCTGGAGCTAACAGCTCTGCAGCCATGAGAAGCATAGTAGGAGGGCTGCAGAGCTGGCATTCTGTCCCTTCCACTGCTAACACAGAGTGATGATGTCACAACTCTTCAGTGAGGGAAGACCGACTGCTGGCAGGAGAGGCAGGCCTACAGGGAAGAGAGACTCGCCACTGTATTTGAAGCTGTAAAAGAGATCAACAGCTCAAGTCTGCGAAAGCTTGTAATGATAAAACACCTTTAAGTATTTTCAGCAGTAGCTAAAGCTCAGGTAAACAAGCTCCTGTTCTAGAGATGAGACTCAGCAGGGAGTGACACACCATAGTTGGATGACAGCTTGGAGCAATCAGATAAGAGAAAGAGAGCAGGGACAAGTGGTCTGTAACTAAGAGAAACTTGTGTATACTAGCAGTAGATAAAATGTCCTTTGTCTCCTAAGGAAAGCAAAAACAAAACAGCAATGTATTTTGTAATAGTCTTCATTTACCTTTCCCTACATCACAGGTGTCAAACTGCGGCCCTCCATCTGTTGGGAAACTACAACTCCCATCATGCCCACTGTTATAGACTATACAAATGCATGATGGGAGTTGTAGTTTCCCAACAGCTGGAGGGCCGCAGTTTGACACCCCTGCCCCTACATATTAAATGTTAAGTCATTGTGGTGAGAAAACCGCTTTAATGTCAAACACAGGGGTAGTTAAGATGATACTGTAAACTACAATAATACAACAGCCATTGCAACCAACATTTTAGTGAATTTTTCCTGGTTACAAATACATGACTTGCATGACCCCATGATATTAGTCTTCACACAATTTTTTAAATAAGATTTTAATACTTTTAACCATATTTTTAAAGGTCTTTGCCTCTAGTCATCTCAGTATTCACTGTGTTTCCTTCAAATAATTTCTACGCATTTTGCTGGTAATCGAGGAAATTAACTTCTGTTACATCATTTCCTTCTCTCAGCAACTTCTCTTCTTATCTTTAAAGATGTATAAATGTACAAAGTCCTTTTGGCCGAAAGTTTTCCTTAGGAAAGTAGAATAGGAAAAGTTAATGACTCATGCCTGATTATTAGACCTTGTTAACTGTGGCCTGGCTTGCTCTTAAACACAACACTGTATCTCACCTACTGATGGCATCCATGTGTGTATACATTCCTATATATTTGTATTCATACCAAGAATCTTTCAATATGGGAGGTGTCAACTGTTTTCGTTTTGCAACCATCTGACTGCCCCAACTCTAATACTATGCAATTGTGTAAGTGGCATTGCATCTTTAAGAGCATCATCGATTATTCACATATAGCATGCTAGAGTGCTTGAGCATCAATAGGAGGGTCATTAATCACATTTAATAACATCAGTAGTGGTGCTTGGAAAGGAGCATCATTCATTGTGCATATATTCTAGAATTAGACATTGTATATCTAATTACTTATCATTTGTAGTGCATATACTACAAATGTCTATGTATAGTTGCTATAACCAGCCAAAGTAAATAGTGCCAATTAAGCACATATGTGATTGAATCTGCCATAATGCATATGTAAAACACCTGCTGCAGTTAGTTCATACAGCTTTTCTACCCACTACAGAAAAGATGGGACAAAATTACAGAAGAATGGAGGCAGCTAAAAACCAATTCCCAATAGGATACAGAAAAGCCGCAATACTATATAGGAGAGGTTCCCCAGGTGATACATACCAAGCAGACCACTTACACACTACCATGCAAAAGGGAGTCAACTGATTTAGTATCAGTCATACAGTGGGGAAAATAAGTATTTGATACACCGGCAATTTTGGAAGTCTCCCCCCCCCCCCCCCTGCAAAGAATGGAGAGGTTTTATCATAGGTACACTTCAGCTTTGAGAGACAGAATCTAAAAAAAAAATCCAGAAAATTACATTGTATGATATTTAAATAATTTGCATTTTATTGCATGAAATAAGTTTTTGATACAATAGATAAACAGAACTTAATATTTGGTACAGAAACCTTTGTTTGCAATTACAGAGGTCAAAATGCGATTCATGTGAAGTATCTAGACCAAAGCGTTATTGCGCACCAGACACTGCAGCAGGTCGAGATTATATGGTTCCCACTCCTCCAATAGTACAGATACTTAATTCCATATCTTTCAAGGTTTCGGGGCTGTCACTGTGATACATTGGGTTTTCAAGCTTCCTTAAAACCAACAGAAATTTCTTCAATGGGTCTTCATAAAAGTCAGGGAGACGGGCCTAGGCCCCTGCAGGGAGCTTAGAAAATGCTTACTTACAGGATCCACTCTCTATAGTATGCGCCAGGCTGTGTTGGATCTGAGATCATTGTCTCCGCCTAGAAAGACCCAGCCGAATAAAAGAGAAAAAACAGACCCATCTACAGCATTATGTCAACTAAATATAATGAAGGTGCAAGAGATTGTTTGTGTCGCAGAATCTCACCATACTTGTGCGCATCCATCTACTCCGCTACAATACATTGCAGTCGTACTGTCTCCTTTTGCAGAAAAGCACCCGCAAAAAGTTTAATTATATAGAAAAAGAAGTGCCACAACAAGGAACTACAAAAATAAAAGTTGTGAATTCCTACTTAGGACGGTTGGTTGGACGGTTTCTTGGTGGTAGTAGCTCATCCTACTTCTTCCTCCGAAACAACAAATGACTAACGAGTTGCATAAACCCAAAAAAGCTTACTATTATATTGGTGAGTCAACCCTGATACACATAAACACATTTCTCAAACCATTAAATTGCATCCTCTATGGATCACATCCAAATGATCATAGTTATTGTGGAACTTCAAACACTAAGCCTGGGCATGTTGCTTGGTAGTGAAGCAAAAGTGCGAGTCCTTTTATTCCATGACGATTTGGTATGAATTACTAACACAATAATTCATATTAGTAACTTGTGAGCGTCCCTAGAATGTCTATTCAGGTCATTGATCAGTTCCTTCTGTGTAGTTCTGGGCTGATTCTTTCACAGATTCAAGGTCTTTAAATCCCCATGATGTGAAAATCATGACAATGAAGCCAGCCAATTCCAAAGAAGACTTAGTCAGAATCATGTCTTTGCGTGGGTTACTCATCTAATAGCCTTCCAAGCTGCTCTCTTGCGCCTGTTTCCCGTAACATACCATTACACGAAGAGACCATTGTAGCAGGAGTCAACAATTTTTATCCCCGGTGAGACCTTAGATACACTTTGTTAGTCTTTGGTCATGTGGAAGAGGTTTAAAGTGTGATTGATGGGGTGTGCAATAAACGTCTTTAAAAGCAGTTTACTGGAGTTATATAACAAACATTAGTGACAATTTACAATACAGGAAAAAGTAAGAATGAGACTGCAAAGTATTATATGGCCTTCTTTAAACGGGAAAAGTAACATGTGTCTGTGAGAGCCAAAATTACTTGCTGGTTGGTAGGTGACAAATACTGTATTTCATGCAGAAAAAGATTAACACAAATATAATTTAATTGACTAAAAAATCATAATCATGGGATTTTCCTCTGAGATTGTTTTAGACATCCTTTCCCCTCTAACTTAGTCTTGAAGTGTACCTCAATAACCTACGATTTTGCAATTATTTCTCCTGCTCCTAAGACAAAATTACTTATCTTCCCCCACTTGTAAAATAGTGAATTTAACAAAGTAGCGAACACAGCCCCTGTGATGAAATGCATTCTCAGCTAGCCCCCCGTCTTTATCAGCGAGATAGGTAGTAGTGTAAGAAATGCTGTGGTTTAAATGGGGGGGAGAGGATTGAATCTAACAAGACTAGAAGACACTAGTATTGCCAGATCTTTCACATAGAGCTGTCCAATTGTTGTTGAGGAGCAGAGTAGGCAGCTCTCATGCAAGCCTTTTATCACACAGCTCACACAGTCAGAAAGATAAGACATTGATTATGTAGAATCAAAGCGCAGCACCCATCAAACATAAGAGCCAGTTGTCAGTTTCATCTCACACGAACCTCATGAGGGGAGAGTCATATCGAACTGATCACAGCACAGGGGGCGTGGCCGGACCCAGTTTCAAGATATTAAAGCTCTAGACACTACACAGATCAGCAAAAATAGCTGTCTATACTTAATGATTTTATGGTAATAGGACAAACTAATTGCAAAAATGGTTATTTGTTAACTGTCCCCATCTCACAGATATTATCTTGTAGAAATGAAAACTCCTTGAAGTACATTATAGTTCTTCTGCATTCCATTGGGAAATGTTATTTAAGCTTTGTAATTTGGGGGCAATATGGAGGTGTTTGTGAAATATCAAAAATGGTGTTGAGCACTTTGAGTGTTCAGGGTGCAGTTTGCCCGTGAATAATATAGTAATGTGGTGTCACCAATAGGCCTTAATACCAACATGGTGCACTAAAAAACATATCAGCAGCACTCTACAAACTCTAATATACAGTCAAACAATGAATTTATCAACTGTTTGGAAATTCTACTTTGCAATACATCAAAATCTGAGGTTCTTAGGGCACATTTTTGGATCAAAACTGTGAGGACCCATCTACCAACGACAGGGTGACCTACGTTCAGATGGGGACCTACTAGCATTCTTCCTTCGCACAGTGCCTCATCACGCCTCCATACTTTCCGGGTATAATAGTTCCAGCTACACTCTGTTCTGATTAAAAAACAGTCTGTGTAGATGGGTGTAGTGCACGAAAAAGATGGGGATAGCCAATTCCCCATGCAAACAATCCCAAAAAAATAATTAGCACATCCAAAACAATTTGAAAGCAAATGGTGTACGTGCACGCTAAACTGCCTGCAAACACAAAAACCTATCGGCAGCACCCTACAGCTGCTAATAGTCAAACAGTGAATATATGAACTATTTCAAAATGCATTTCTGCTATGTTTTGGATACATGGTACACTACACATAAGTGCATGACTGACACTCTAGATAAGCTTTATTTATGTATAGTACACAGTATGATGCTGAGGGCCCACCGTCATGCAAAGTATGTGTTGTGTTGAGGAGGGAGTGAGTTGGGCAGGTGGGGAGTGATTGCTATACTCACTGAAATTTTTCAGCCATTGGAACCTCGCCTTCCCCAATAAGTTTTTGTCTTCTCTGTATCTCTAATTGGTAATTGTGGTTTTTTAATCTGCCTTAACAATCTTAATATGAATTCCTCTACTGTCCTTGATACATACAGCTTTATTGTACTCCTAAGACTATTCTAGAAATGTGACAGATTCCATATTGCCGTTGTTAATCTTCAATTGATCACTATTTCACATCGATGATCACACCCCATTTGGGGTCTCTGTTCACCGTATAGACCATTTCCCTAGGACAAATAGATTTAGTAGGTCTCAAGTGGGATCAGTCCTATACTCGAACCGTCCTTACTGTCAGCAGGAATTTAAGGAATTGTCTGGCATCCGTAGCCTGAGCACGATGTTATTCCATTTGGCAATTCGTCAGTGAGAAATTCCCTTCGGAATATTAACAACTATGTTGCGATGCCATATCTCCGTCCGGATACTTTTTTAATATGTGATATCTGCAGAAACATCTCCGACGGAACAAACTTGGTGTGCTGTGTAGGGACCTAAGCACTTTAGAGGCCAGATCACTCCACAATACAGTGTCTTTTTTTTGATACATTCCAGGTATCCGTCAGTTATCTGCTAGGCATGCGCGCTAGTCAGGAGGCCGTAGCTTCTATAGTGTAGCCATCCACCGCCTTCCACTATACACTGCTGTGTATAGTGGGATGTCTTGTTTGAGGAGGGAGTAGATAATTATCCACTGAGTCAGATGCATGCTCGATTCAGGGTATCAGTCAGCAGCCGGCACGTCTATGAGTGTGAGCTGACAAAACGTCCATCCTCTAAAGTAACAAATTAGTGGTGACACTGGGTACGGTGCCGACTAGCGTTCTGGAGGGTGTTGAGGGTGCTACACACTTGTTGATTGAACAGTGACTGCCTTCTTCATTGATCTGTTGCTGACAAGTTTCAGTTTACAGCTGGCACTTTCTCTTTCAGTGTAGCTGCATCATTGCCCCTCCTCTTCAACAAAATGTCACACTAAGCAAAGTAGTGTGACACTGCGTTCTGGGAGGGTGGCTACACTATAGAAGTGATGGTCTCTTGACTGGTACACATGTCCGGCTAGCACTTCTCTAGTGTAGCTATCTACTAACTGTAGTAGGAAGGGATGAAGTTCCAAACGGAACATCATCAGTTAAGACCACATAAATAATAAAAAATAATGTGAAAACACACTATATAAAATACATATTCAGTCAATAAAGTTTGTAAAGATTATGTGTTGAGAACTAGTGTTTCAAAAAAAAAAAAAAAAACAAACCATTTTAAGAGGAAGTAGGAAAAGCCATAACTCTAGATACTCAACAAATCTACCAACAGTAAATTGTTACAACAGTCACTAAGACATTATTTGGAATATTTATTACCTTTGTTAATTAAAGACCAGATAATGTAGAATACCATCTAGAGTTTTGGTGTTCCAGGAACAGTTTTGGTGAAGGACAAATTATTTTGATGAAAAAGTTGTGTTTATCTTAAGCTTGCCAGTATTGATAATGGATTGTCTTTTTGAGAGACTCACGACCCTGTATGACATTGTAATCTACTGCGATAAAACAATATTAGCCATGAGAATATTTTCTCTAAGGTCGACATTACTCAATACACAACACAAAACCTTTAGGACCCAACAGCTTTTGTTCTGTGTGACATCATTACCAGCTATAGTTCACCTTGTCACATCTAGTGGTTACATGTGTAATGTGTTACTATTTTCCTGTCGGTGGAGACTACTGTATTGTATTGTGGTTAGTTTTGGAACATTAAATTAGTTTTTCTTGTCTCACCATCTGCCTGTGCACATTGTAGTACTTTCCTTGTAGTACAATATTATGCTGTACAATTTACTTTTCTATTCATCCCCATCTAAATAACACATCTGCTTTAAACAATAGCCATGTCACATGTCATTATTGTGACATCATATCACATGATCTGTTTAGTTACTTAATCTTTATGCAATATCCAATGTTATATCAAGAACACGACATGCTCTACTCTTTCCTTTTTCTCTTTCCTCGCCCCTCTACTTTTCGCGAGCCCTCATATTTTTTCTCTACTCTTCTTCTACTTTTTCTCGTCTGATATTTCTCCGGTATAATTTTCTCTTTTTCTCTTTCTTTCTTTTTCTTTCTTTCTCTTTCTTTCTCTTTGTCTGTTCTTTTTTCGTTTCTCCTTTCTTTTATCTTTACCTTTCTTTCTTTTCACTTTCTCTTCTTCAACTTCGTTTTAGTTGTATTCTATCATTCTTTCTTTCGGCCTCTTTCTTTGCTTTCTTTCTTTCCTCGGTGTCCAAAATCTTCTATTTTTTATGTATTGTTGTTGAGTGTATGTATCTTTCTTTGTATCTTTCTCTTACTTTATGGTTTTTCATGTCTCTTTGTCAGTTTCTCTTTCCTTTCTTTCTCTACGGTTCTTGATTCTTCATTTCGTTTCTTTCATCTTACTTTCTTAGTCTATTTTTCTATCTTCTATCTTTTTCTTTCCCCTCTTTCTTCTTTCTTGGTCTCTTTCTTTCTTTTTTCCTTTATCTCTCATTAGTATAATATCTTCTCTTTCTCATTTCTTTCTTTTTCTTTCAACTCACTATTAAATTCTTGTTTCTTTACATCTTTATCTTTCTTTTATCTTTAATAATACTATGTTCTTTCTTTCTTTTCTTTCCCTCTTTCTTTGCTTCTTTTCTCTTTGTTTTTCTTTCTTCTTTCTCTTTCTTGTCTTCTTTCTTTCTTTCTTTCTTCTCTTTCTTTCTTCCTCTTTTCTAGCCTCTTTCGGTCTTATCTTCTTTCCGCTCTTTCTTTGTCTTTCCTCATTCTCTTTCTCTTTCTTGTCTTTCTCTTTCTTTATCTCTTCCTCTTTTCTTTCTGCTTTCTTTCTTCTCTTCTCTTTCTCGTTATCTTTCTTTCCTCTGTCTTTCTTGTCTCTTTCTTTTATCTTTCGTCTGTTCTTTTTACTTCTCTTTCTAGTCTCTTTCTTCTTTTATTACTACGTCTTTCGTCTTGTCTTTCCTTCCTTTCTTTCACTCTATCTCTTATTTCCTCTTTATTCACACTCTTTCTTTCTTTCTTTCTTCTTTCCTTTTCTTCTTTCTTTCTTTCTTCTTTACCCCTCTTCGTATAATTTATTTTCTTTTATTTCTTTCTTTTCTCCTTTTTTCTTTCTTATTCTTTTTCTCTATTCTCTTTTTCTTTTCTTCTTTTCTTCTTCGGCTTGGCTTTTCTTTTCTCTTCATCTTTTCTCTCTTTTCGTTTTCTTTCTCTTTCTCTTTCTCTTCTCTTTCTTTCCTTCTTTTTGCTTTTTCTTGTATGTTCTTTCTTTCTCTTCTTCTTACTGTTCCCTTTTTCCTCATTATTGGGTCTTATAGTTTCCTTTTATTTTTCTTTTTCTTTCCCTCTTTCTCTTTCTTTCTTCTCTTTCCTCTTTCTTTCTTTCTCCTTCTCTTTCTTTTCTTTCTCTTTCACCTTTGATTTTTCTTTCTTTGCCTCTTTCCTCTTTTCTTTCCTTTCCTCTTTTCTTATGTCTGGATCACATTTATCTTTCGTTTCTTTCCCCCTTTCTTCTTTCTTTCTTTCTTCCTTTCTTTCTTTTTTTTCTTCCCTCTTTTTTCTTTACTCTTTTCTTATATCCTCTTTTTTTCTCTTTCTTTTTCTTCCCCACTCTCTTTCTCATTCTTTCTTTCTCTTTTTTCTCTTTCTTTCTCTTTCTTTTTCTTGTCCTTGCTTTCTTTTCTTTCTCCTTATCTTTCTCTTTCTTTCTCTTTCTTTTTCTTTCTTCTTTTCTTTTCTCTTTCTTTTTCATTCCTTTCTCTTAATGTCTTTCTCTCTTTCTTTTTTCGTTCCTCTTCTTACTTCTTTCTCTTTCATTTCTCTTCTCTTTTACTTTCCTCTTCTTATTTTCTTGTTCCTTTCTCTATTTCTACTTCTTTTCTCTTTCTTTCTTTTCTTTCTCTTTCTTTCTTGTTCCGTTTGTCTTTCTCTTGGTCCTTTTCTCTTTCTTTTTCTTTTCTCTTCTCTATCTTTTCTTTTCTTTCTCTTTCCTTTTCTATTCTCTTTTCTTTCTCTTATCTTTCTTTCTTTTTCTTTCGATCTCTTGTCTTTCTTTCGCTTTCTTTCCTCTTTCTTTTCTTTCACTCCTGTATCTCTTTCCTTTTCTTTCATTCTGTTCTCTTTTTCTTCTCTCTTTCTTTTATTTTTTCTTCTTTTCTTTCTCTATCTTTTTCTTTTCTATTATTCTTCACTCTTTCATCATTTCTTTCTTTCTCTTTCTTTCACTTAATATTTCCTTCTTCTTCTTTCTTTCCTTTCTTCTTTCTTTTTCCCCTCTCTCTTTCTCTTATTTTCTTCTAAATCTTTCTATTCTTATATTCTCTTTCCTCTTTATATCTTTCCTCTTACTCTTTAAAAATATTCTTTCATCTTACACGTTTACTCTGGTTCTTTGATCCATTTCTCTCTTTCTTTCACTTTCTTAACTCCTCCCGGTCTTTCACTCGGTCACGGCGGGATTAAGTGGAGTCATTTCTCTCCGTTCTTTCTCTCAGTGTCTTATTCTTTCTCTTTCTTTCTCTCTCTTTTCACTCTCTTTCTTTCTCTCTTTCTTTCTCTTTCTTCCTCTTGGTTGTCTCTTTAATTCTTTCTCTTCTCCTTTCACTCTCTATACTTTCTCTATCTTTTCTCTTGTTAATTCTCAATTCACTCCTCTTCTTATAACACTTACATCTTTTCTCTTTCTTTCTCTTTCTTTCCTCTTACTTCCTCTTTCTTTCTCTTTTACTTCTTTCTCTTTCTCTTAATATATCAGTCTTCGTCTTATTCTTTGTCTTTTCTTTCTTTCTCTTTCTTTTCCCTCATTCTCTTTCATCTTCTCTTTGATTCCTGTTCCTCTTTTCTTTCTCTTTTCTTTCCTCTATTCTTAATCCTCTTTCTTTCTCTCTCTTTCTCGTCCATCTTTCTTCTTTCTCTTTCTTTTCTTCTCTTTCCTTTTCCCTCATTTTCCTTTCTTTCTCTTTCTTTCTCTTTCATCTTGTTTCTTTCTCTTTCTTTTCTCTTCTCTTTCTCTTCTTCTTTATTCTCTTTCCCATACTCTCTCTTTCTACATGTTCTCCCATCCCTTCACAAACTCTCTTCGTTTTCCACTTTCTATCCCTCTTTTCATTTCATTATCTCTCACTTTCTTTCTCTTTCTTTCTCACATTTCTATTCTCACTCTCTTTCTCTTTCCTTTCTCTTTTTCTTTCACTTTCTTTCTCTTTCTTTCTCCTCAGTCTCCTTCTTCTCTGGAACCTTTCTGAGCTCTTTTTCTCCTCTTTCTCTCGACCCGCGTAGATGAAAATATCTTATCCTCGTCCTCTTCACTCTCATTCACTCTCTTCCTTTCTCAATCTCTTTAGCACTCTTACAATATATTTTCTCTTCATCTTTCTCTCTCTTTCTCTATCTCTCTCTCTCTTTCTCTTCTCGCTCTCTTAGTGCTCTACTTTCCCTCTTTCACTCTCTCGATCTATCTCTCGCTCTCTTACTGCTCTCTCTTCGCTCCTTTCCGTCGCTCTCCGGTCTTCGCTCCATCGCTAGGGAGTCGCTCCTCAACTCAATTTGCACAAATCTTACTACCTAGACCATTTGGCACTCCACCCTGACATAGTTGGCCACATTTGCTTGTGGAGATCCTTACATACACCTCTTCAGCCATCAGTGTTTAGATGTATCTTGTCAGCTGTCATGATTTAAAAATGTGCAACCTTGTGACATAATCCACCATTCTCAACATCAATGCGTTGCTGCCCAGTTTTGCTTGCAAGTAGTGTCTTGCGGTTGTCACATGTTCTTTTTTCTTTTCTGGAACACTAAACATAGAAAATACCAAAAAATTAAAATTTGTCCCAACACTCCATCTTTTCGATCGTGAGCCTCCCCAGTGTGTCGGGACAAGAACCTGAAAGTGAGTAGGGGGCAGATCGCTGGCGCGCTCTGGAGCGACAGTGGCAGGGGACAGGTAGACTTTTTTGTATTTTTTTGTCCACCCTGACCCCTGTGTAATTTTTTTTTTTTTTTTTTAAAGTTTATTCTTTCTATTGGTTCCCAAATTGTCTCATATTTCAATTCCAAAACATTCTGTTTTGGTGTCCCAGAATATTAGCCATACCAGTTTTGTCAGCCTAATAAAATCACTCATAAAAACTTGTGTTAAAAAGACTGCAACAACGCTAATGCCAGGTAAGAAGACCACAGCATAATCTAAGAGGTCCAGAAGATGACCACAGCACTGATGCAACATCACCTCGCCTTGTCTCAGAGGGTGCACTCTACGGTTGAGTAGCCCAGGAAACCTTAGATAAGGACATACTGGACAGTATAATACTTCTTCATGCTACTGACATCAGATACTTCTCTCTTTATAGCTAAGGGATGAGCCAACAACTATGCTGATATCTCGCGTGCAGGTCACAGCCCATCTCACACATAACAAATTGCAAGTGAGACAATGTAAGATGTTCTTTGGACTTAGGCTGGCACACTTACAAGTAAGCGATTTGTACATGTGCTGGGTGCCTGCCACAGCGATCAGCTGTTTTTTTTCCACTGACCGTTACAATGAGGTAAACACTTTTTGGTTGAGCTATTCCTTTCCTTATCCCTAACTGGTTCCTGACACCAACACACCAAATAGAATATAGCAGAGTGACTCTTCCCCAGTTAACACCCTGATATCTCACCCTCCGGCCCAACACATTATATACAACAGTCCATCTAAAGGTGCATTCACACTGCAAGGGACAAATACCGATGCGGTTATTATCCGGTCGTCTATTCTCGTTGCGATGATTGAGAACACCCTCCTCCACGCCATTGAGGTGTTCATAGTTTTTCCTTCCGGTAAATCGGACGTGAGAAATGGAACAAGCTCAATGTTCTTTTAGCGGTTCCGCCACGGAGAAAACCGCCGGGCCGGGAGTAAAATCCGTGCAGTGGGGGACTGGCTTCACAGTTGTTTCATAGAGCAACCACGTGCTTCATTTTTCGGCTGGTTTATTCAGGCGGTCTGCAAAACCGCAAACCGCCTAAAAAAACCTTCCGAGAAACCCGTGCAGTTGGGACATGCCCTAAACTTGCGCAATGCTGGTGTTGTAAACGAGGGACGTGCTGAACATTAGCATAATGACATAAGGTACATGTTTTTGCTCATGTATCAAAGGTATCCGTCAGAGATGCTGAGGGAAAAAAGAGGATACTTTGACGTAGCTGCCGTGGCCCCATAGAGATCAACATAGCAGACGTAGTCTTATGTGGACTACGTTTGATTTCATTATCCCACCCCCCCCCCCTGCAGTCCTACCACGCTTTTCTGAGTCCAGAGCAGGAAAGCAGTGTATAGGACCGGAGACAGATAGAGAAATCACAATGGTCCTCATAAAGAGACAACATTTTTCTTGTATACTGAAATCGCTATGGGACTATAGCAGCTACGTCATCGTATCTGTCGGGGTGCTTATTTTCCCAGCACCCTGACAGATACCTGGAACGTAGCAAAAAACACTGTGTGAATCCGGCCTAAGGCTAGGTCTACACCGCACAGGTTTACCGTCCGGATTTTCGGCAAATTCCGTTTAAAAATCCAGCGCAATATGCAACATGTCGTATATTCCGCAGGATTTCACCGGATTGCCAAAGGATTCCCATACATTAAATTGTATGTGGCTGACAACAAATCCGAAAAACTGGCCGCGGCTTTTGGGCAAATCCACACCAAAAACTGCGGTCCAACAAATGTCAAAATGCCGTCGAATTTTGGAAGGCTTTTTGACATTTGCTGTGTAGACCTATCCTAATACTAATATTATTTACACTGTTTTTATTATTACACTTGTCTTTGCAATCTAATCACAAGCATGAAATCTCCTCCAGGTCCATTATTCAGAATAATGTGGGTTCTGTCACAGCTCCAACCTCCTAACTATTTAGATTGTAATTTAAAGGTCTAAGGCAAAGCTTTTACACTTATTAATTTGAGGGGAAGAACATCCACGCTCATTAACTCTCACCAGACTGACACTCTATTCTCTCGTAGAGTGGAATATCACAATGGAGGGTTATCTTTGTAAGACTTAATCCGCACTAAAGATGTTTCGTGCTATAAACTTTCGTGAACTAATCTCTTTTCCTTGAGCTGGTACTACATGACAGTCACAAAACACGCTGCTCAGTTCTATACAAAGCCGAGTCCTGGTTTCACCTTTATGTCCATGTTCTAGCTGTGTGAGTCTTGAGAGGAATCCATAAAGTCAGGTCGGAGGCGTATTGGTCCAATTTTTTGAGTGAGTGTCTTAAGATACATTGTGGCACAGTGATTAGCAGTCATTTTTTGCAACCTTTCTTTTACAACCAAGGTCAAAATCTGCATATGGTTTGTATATTCTTATAGGATTCCATCAGGTACATTGTATTCTTCCTACAATCCAAAGAATAATTAAAAAGAGAAAGTTTTCAAAGCTAAGTGTGCAAGATTTCTGGCTCAATTCATTCCAAAAAAAAAAAATCTGTCATACATGTTTTATACCGCCTTTGTTTTGTGTTGTAGACACTTTTTATGGTATTTTGAATAAAAAGTGTATAATTTAGCTTTAAGGAGGACCTATCACCTTCAGAGAAACCTCTCATGAATGCTAACCAGACAGAACGTAGAAATACAAGACATTATAACTCAAATATGTTTTCCTTAGGAAAATCTCAAAAGCATATTAACCTGTAAAAATTCAGTTTTATAAAACAATATGACGACTGGCTTTACGCCCCCTTTAAAGCCAGCTCTGAAGTCAGGCCAAGTCGGCAAATGACAGCGTGATGATCACTATGTTGGACAGTTGTATAAAATTCCCCCTGCTTTCTGAGCTGGGAGAGCCCACTGTGCAAGGTGAGCCTGTATGTAAGTCTAACATCATGTGCGACACCAAGCAGCTAAGTGAAATATAGATGCCTATGTTCAATGGAGGAGGCGAAGGCAACAGGTAAATTCTGTCCACCACTATGTCTCTCATGTGGCTGTGCCTGTTGTAGTGAGAGACACCAGATCACACCACCCTGTACAAGCAGCTATGCCTTCAGCTCCCCGACGACAGATTGTATCGATTCCCAACGGAATTAAAACAGATTCTCCTGAGTACAAAAGAGTAAGTAACAACACCAGTTCCCCCTATGAACACTAAAGGGAAAAACACTCCTCTGGCATTGCTAATGACATGTCATTTGAGAAAAAAGTTCGTATAATTATCATCACACAAACAAACATTTTGTGTTGTGTGGAGGTGATAGGTGCTCTTTAAGGCTATTCCAAAAGGCTCGTGCGAAATGAGCTCGGACCGTGCAGCACCACCTATTGCATGTTGGATTTCTCAATTCACAGCTGACTCCCTGAAGCCTAGGCAATGGTAAATGGGGTTAGAGGCCAACCAAATACTTCATGGGTATTGGAGCCCAAAGGAAAATACAACATGTTAAACTCAGCGAAGTAGAATACACTTGATGTTCTAGATAGGAAGGCTCAAAAGGGCTATCGTTCCTCAATGGGGAGAGGCACTATGTAGGTGTATGGAGACTAATACACCATTAGTCTCTACACAGAAGTTTAAATATATTCTGAAACACTCCTGGAAGATAAGCTAGTGCCACTTATTGGCATTCCTTAATTCATATTAGACCTTCTGGGCCTTGCAATGTAAATGGAATTATAGCAACCAAATATTTATCTACATACAGCTGTTTGCCACTCATAAATACAGAGCAGAATCCTGATTGGTTACAAAATGTCTCTTCTTTATAATGCGCATTTTTTTACTCTGCACTGATGAGGGATAACAATTTGAAAAGACTCCTAGCTTATTTCCCACAAGCCTATTTTCTTTTCAGTTGAGTGACTAATGCTGTATAAGTTTCCACTCATCTGTAGGGTGCCTCTCCCTAATGAGGAACGTTACCCCTTTTGAGCTTTGCTTTAAGGGTGAATGGCTTGAAATACAAGAGTGTGAAGCAAAATATTGGTACAGAATAAGGCAACTAATGTAGGGTATTAATGTTTACATGTGTAGCAAAATGAACCAATGTACAATTTTATCATACAGCTGGAATTATTTTGATAAATTTTGTACCTTTTCAGATTGCCTGGTATAAGTTTATGACATCTGAGTGTTAGATAGGGTCAATGAATCTGCCCCAGTGTCTTTGTACTAGATGGATTCCATGACCAAAACTTCCAAGTTGCGTGTGTGTTGTGTCAGGAGAAAAGGCTTCAATTTTCATGGAGGTATTGTACTTGGACCTTGACTGATTGGCAAACTGTTGCCTTCTTCGCTCAGTCAGGTTATTTGCTTCATCGAGCAGATGGATATTGGCGTGTCAGGCAAAAAACATTTAAAAAAACAGGCTGCAACTATTGCTGGAAGAACACAAGCTGTTCATGGCAGTGGTATGGTCTAGGGAACATTTTGTGTCATTTTTGGGGGTTCCAATGTTGCATCCTGTGGGAGGCACTCTGGGTACGACTCCATCCTTGGATATCACATATATCCATACATGCTCATTGTCTTCATTTGGGCCGATGGGATCTTTCAGCAAGACAATGTGACTTCACATAGCTAGATATGTCCAACATTGGTTGGTAGAGTATGACCAAAACTTTCAAGTACTATCCTGATCCCCTAATTCCCAAGACTTGAACCCAATGGTGCATCTGTTGGACTTCACTCTTTGGATTTTCCCACACACACCCTCCAGTAGCTGTGGGATGCAGTTGGCTCCCGATGCCTGTGACAACCTTATTGAGTCACTCCTAGCCCGTCTAGCTGCTGCCCATTCTGCACATGAGTTATTCTGGATTTTAGCTGGTGATAATAATAATGTGTCTCGACCATATAGATAAGATTGAATTTTGTTAGGGACAGGGACTGAGTAATGAAAGCTCTATAGAATACAGTAAGCTGGTGACATATAAACAAGAGGAAATAAAAAATTTGCGTAAAGATGGATGGAAGTAGCAATAGGATATGCATAGAAAATTGTATTATAATATTTGACAGTACAAGTTGAATGTCTGCTCTTAATTTTTTTATTAAATATATTAATGACCCTGTGGCGTGCAGTCCACATAGATCTCTTTATGGCATCTAGTCAAAGACTTCTCATTAATGGTTTCTGGTGACATTACAGACAATTGGGACATTCACATAAACACAAGCGTTTAATGATTTCTGATTGCATATTTCCATCATGTTGTAGGAAGTGAAAGGGACTGTTGTGTGTTATCTGAATATGAGGCTGCGAGACTCATTCTGCCTTCAAAGGAAAGGAAGCAGCAAGAACGCTTTCGGATTTTATATCCATTGTCAATACAGAATCTAGAATACGTCATTGCATAGTTTTTGGGGATTTGAAAATGCCACCATTTATAATGCTGGTATGTGAGCTTTCTTCCCCAGCCTGCACCAGATGAAAATATTTTGTGATTTTGGAATAATTGGACTGACATTCTTTCCAGTAATAGGCTTTTATTATTGGTTTATTACATTTGAAGAACTGAAAATGCTTATGATTCTGACTCATTCCATTCAGGAGTGTGGAAAAGCTGAATTTCTGTGGAGTTGTAACAGACTGTGTTATGTTCATATAAATGAATATAATCTTTAACATTAATTTGATTTTACTAGGCATTTATTAAAACGGTCTAACACAGATCTTCACAACTCGGCAGGAGGTGAGGACTAATATTAATATAGGCTTAACTTTCCACCCCAGGACTGCCAGGAACACCCGTCAATTGCGTATGATTTCCTGTTTTGGGGCAGGGGTTGTATTAGCTTTGCCCCTTATGTTTACCAGTCTGAAAGCAGTTCACAGGATGTGTCTTCTGTGGGCCTGGTCCAACAGTAAGGGTATGTCAATGCGGCCTGGATTTTCAGGCAGATTTTGACACTGATTTTCTGAGATCAAATTTCAAATTCAAAAACTGTGTCAAAAACTTGGAACATGTACATTTTTCCGCTGGATTTCCGCTAGAAAATGTACTATTCGGTGGGACAGCCAAAGCTGAAACTGGCCACAAAATCCTTCCACAAGCTTCTCACGGTAGTTGGTAGGAATTTTGGCCCATTCCTCCTGACAGAACTGATGTAACTGAGCCATGTTTGTAGGTCGCCTTGTTCGCACCTGCCTTTTCAGCTTTGCCCATACATTTTCAATAGGATTAGGATCAGGGCTTTATGATGGCCACTCCAAAACATTGACTTGGTTATCCTTAAGCCACTTTGTAACTAGTTTGGCAGTATGATTCGGGTCATTGTCCATTTTGAAGACCCATTTCCGCCCAAGCTTTAACTTCCTGGCTGATGTCTTGAGATGTTGCTTCAGTATTGCCACATAATCTTCTTTCCTCATGATGCCATCTATTTTGTGGAGCTCACTAGTCCCTCCTGCAGAAAAACAACCCCACAACATGATGCTGCCACCCCCATGTTTCACAGTTGGGATGGTGTTCTTAGGCTTCAATGCTTCTCCCTTTTTCCACCAAACGTAACCATGGTCATTATGGCCAAACAGTTACATTTTAGTTTTGTCAAACCACAGGACAGGTCTGCAAAAATGTAGGTCTTTGTTCCTATGTTCATTTGCAAACATTAATCTGCCTCTTAAATGTTTCTTCTGGAGTAATTGCTTCTTCCTGGCAGAGTGGCCTTTCAGCCCATGTTGATACAGTACTCGTTTCACTTTGGATAATGACACATTCTTACCAGCTTCCGCCAGCATCTTCACAAGGACTTTTGCTTTTGTTCTTGGGTTGATATACGTGTTGAACCAAAGCACATTCATCAATGAGACACAGAACCCATATCCTTCCTGAGAGGGATGATGGCTGGACATTCCCATCTTGTTTGTACTTGTGTATAATAGTTTGTACAGATGAACGAGGAACCTTCAGGTACCTGGAAATTGCAGCCAGGGATGATCCAGACTTGTACAAATCCACAATTGTCTTCCAGATATCTTGTCTGATTTCGCTAGACTTTCCCATGATGTTACACACAAAAGCAGTGTGTTTCTGGTGTGAATCAAAATACCGTATATACTCGAGTATAAGCCGACCCGAGTATAAGCCGAGGCACCTACTTCCCCCCCCCAAAACGGGAAAACTTATTGACTCGAGTATAAGCCTAGGGTAGAAAATGCAGCGGCTACTGGTAAATTTTAAAAATAAAAATGGATACCAATAAAATTACATAGGCAGTTTAATGTCCCCCATAGGCAGTTATAGGCAGATATATGGCCCCATAGGCAGGTATAGGCAGGTATGTGGCCCCGTAGGCAGGTATATGTCCCAAAAGGCACGTTTATGTCCCAATAGGCAGGTATATGGCCCCATAGGGCCGTAGGCATGTAATAGGCAGTTATATGTCCCCCATAAGCAGATTATAGGCAGGTATATGGCCCCATACACAGGTAATAGGCAGGTATATGGCACCATAGGCAGGTATATGGCAGGCTGTAGGCAGGTATAGGGCAGGCTGTAGGCAGGTATATGGCAGGCTGTAGGCAGGTATAGGGCAGGTATAGGGCAGGCTGTAGGCAGGTATAGGGCAGGCTGTAGGCAGGCTGTAGGCAGGTATAGGGCAGGCTGTAGGCAGGTATAGGGCAGGCTGTAGGCAGGTATAGGGCAGGCTGTAGGCAGGTATAGGGCAGGTATAGGGCAGGCTGTAGGCAGGTATAGGGCAGGCTGTAGGCAGGTATAGGGCAGGCTGTAGGCAGGTATAGGGCAGGTATAGGGCAGGCTGTAGGCAGGTATAGGGCAGGCTGTAGGCAGGTATAGGGAAGGCATAGGGCAGGCTGTAGGCAGGTATAGGGCAGGTATAGGGCAGGCTGTAGGCAGTTTAAAAAAATAAAAAAAAACAACTCCCCCGCTGCTCCGCCTCCTCGCTGTCCGGCCTCCCACGCGCTCTCCTGCATCTTCTCGGCACAGGCGGGTGATGTCATCAGGCCGCGCACGCAGCGTGATGACACACGCTCCCTGTGCCGGAAACTTCGGACGGCCGCGAGTTTACGGCCGCCCGGAGGCCACTGCAGAGCACGGAGCGCTCGCTCTCTGCACTGCAGTGATATCCCTTCACCTATATGCGCTCCGGAGGAGTCGCATATAGGTGAAGGGATCGCTGACAGTGCCCGGACCACCGCAGAGTCCAGACACTGTGCGCTCACTCGGCATTCAGCTATATGCTCTCCATGAGGAGTTGCATAGAACTGAAGCGTCCCTGTTGGCGCACGGGCCATCGCAGCGCCCGAGTGTCGACAGTGACTCGAGTATAAGCCGAGGGGGGGATTTTTCAGCACATTTTTTGTGCTGAAAAACTCAGCTTATACTCTAGTATATACGGTACATCCACAGATGTGTCTCTAAGGCCATGTTCACACGGTGTATTTGCAGGGCGTAATTACGCCCCGCAATTACGGCGTGTGACCGGGGGCGGGAGCGGGGGACTAAGCAGGGGGCCGGCACTTCGCCGGCCCATTGACTTGGATTGCTAGCGGCGCGTATTTGCGGCTACAAATTCACATGTCACATGTCTCCGGGCGGGGAGAGGAGACATAATCAATAGTTCTCTATGAGAACTGTGAATTACCGTAATGAATGGGCCGTTTTCGGCCCGTAATTGGCGCACTTCGGCGCGTAATTACGGACCGAAATACGGCCCATTTTAAGCCGTGTGAACATGGCCTAACTCAGATATTGCCAATAAATCAGTAGCTTCCAAAGACATGACATCATCATATGGACTGTTCCAAATTGTTCAAAGGCATAGTAATCCTAGTGTATGTAAACTTCTGACCTTGCAGAAAGTGATAAAAATGCTTTAAAAATTCTCTCTCATTATTCTGGCATTTGGCAAATATAAATATTTTTGGTAATCCTAATTGACCTTAAAACGGCTAAGGTTTCTTCTGATTTCATGTCAGATAGTGAGAAATCTTTTTATATAGTGTATGTAAACTTCTGGTTTCAACTGCATGTCAATGAAGAAATGTTGAAAAAATGCTTGGCCCTTTAAAAGGGTTTTTCTGTCTAGCTCTTTCTCAGAGACTGCTCTTCCCAGCCAGCTTCAAGCTCCCATTTCCTTTTCATACTGTGGGTGGTTCTACAGCAGAGATTGACATTTCAGATCTGCTATTACTGGCTGAACCTGTTAGACTGACATTGGTGATAGAGGGGTTTTAACAGCAGGGTACAAGGCTAAAGAGCTCTAAAGGGTTAAAGTTTGTCAATAAGAAATATAAACAACCTCCTTTGCTGCTCTAACTTTGAAAGGAAGCAAACTTTAAACAGCAGTGTATTTGGTAATAATTTTTATTTACCATTGCCTACATGTTTAAAGCTAATCAGTGAGATGGTAGTACCCCTTTAAGTCCAAAGTAGACCTGTTGTTAACACGTTAAAGGTAATCTGTCACTGGGTGGACACTAGTATTCTTCTTTGGATTCAGGTAGGATAAGTTGAGTTCAACCCAAATTTTGACATTAATCATGGAAAAATTGTGCAACTATTCACCAACTCTGAAACTATGAAACATTTTTTAAGACAGGAGAAAGGATATGTATTTAATCAATAAATGATACAATTCCTTCTCCTGTCTCGAAGAAAGCCGAATCTGAAACACAACACTAGTGGGCACTTTTTAATGAAATGAGCTTATTAAATGCCCTTATATAATTAAAAGTTAGTTGGTGTTGTAACTAAGCATGAGATTTACACACTACTTATGCACCCACCATTTAATGGTTTCTTTGTCCAGGAGGGTTAGTTTAAATGGCACAAGTGTCTATTCAATAGACTTATTAGGATGTATTCCCACAAGTTTAGCTCGACTAGCACATGTTGTAATAAAAAGGACAGTGAAAGCCTGCAATTAGGTTTTTCCAGTATAAAAACAATAAAATAATTTACCCTATTAGAAAAAAGTTAGAGAGTTAGTAGAAGAGGGTCCACTGTTCAGTCATTTCATCGCTTGACCAGATTGGAGAGTGTATGCAAGCAGTGTCTATCTCTGTGGAGGACCTGCCCTATCCTGGAATATCTGTCCTGTCTTGGATCACACTAACAAAGCATTGATTTAAATGGGTACCATGCAATACCTAATTTCTTCTGTGGAGGCACTGCAGGGAAATTTGACACCAATTTTGCTAATAAATTACAGTTGATTACTGGGGATCCCAGTGAGGGGACACTTCGTGATCAACCAGTGTTCAAAAGACCTTCTAACCAGTAGGTATTGTCCGAAATGGATAAGGTCCCTTTTTTGACCGCCTATATGTTCTCAAAGTCTTGAACTAAAATATTTTATAAAAGAGTAATGCAGATCTCCACCTGTTGCTGCACTTCCGTTATTCTAAATGATGATAGGAAATATTTTTCACTCTGCTTTCAGTACATAAAGATTAATTCGACCACAATATACAGGAAAATGGTAATAGTGCTCTGTTATGTTGTGCTTTTCTATATTTAGGGCACATTATTTAATAGAACTTGGCAAAACCAGAAGTTAATCTTGGTGTTCTATTCTGCTTAGCCAAGTTTTGTGTTTCATCCCTAATGAAATTTCTGGCAAAGTTTGTGGGTGCAGTCTGTCTCTATAATAGTATAAATCATGTTATCTGTTTAGTTAATGGCATGGAAAAATAATCTGTTTGGCAGCATTCTATTGCATCTTAATGTTATTTCAATATAAAGAGTTTTATTTCATTATAATTACTGATTCTGCAATCTGGAAGAGTAGTATAAATTAAATTGAATGGAAGAATAGAGAGTAAAAATAGGATATTTCTAAAACTTTCTGAACCTGTAAATGTTAGTCAGGCGTAAAACCTTTTTTTCTTTACCAAGAGTAAGACATTTTTATTCGAAAACCCTCAAGTATTACATTTTTAAGAGCAAAAATAGTAATAGAATTATTTAAAATTAGGATATTGTTATTGCATAATTGTATTTGATCAACTATTCTTATAACCCATTGGCCAACTGGTTTCTTCACTGGTAGCTGCAGGAAAAAAATAAAAAATTGGCTTAAGTTTTTTTTTTTTTCTTTTTAAAAGGGTTATTTGAGATTTAATGGGGTTGTCTCAACATGGTATTTCACAGAGCTACAGCCAGCTTCAGACTCGCACTTCTTGGTAAGGCTGTGGGTGGTTGTATAGCAATGATTAGCATATCAGCTGTGCTAGAAGACTGGAGATAAGATTCAGCAGGGAGTGATTCATCATGGTTGGATGGCAGCTCGGAGAAATGAGAGATAAAAGAGAGGAAAGAGAGGTGGTCAGTAACCAAGAGAAATTTGTGTACAGTAGCAGGAAATAAAATCTTCTTTATCTCCTGAACAAAGCAAAATCAGAACAACAATGTATTTGATAAGTCTTCATGTACCTTTCCCTACAAGCTAATCTTTGTGGTGAGAAAGCCTCTTTAAGAAATAGACCATACACCAATTACTTTGGTGATGCAAATACATGGCACCGCTAATGAATAAAAGAGGCATAGTTTTAGGAGAAGAAATGCACACCTTCTTTTGTAATCTCAGACCCCGAAAGATGCGTTGAAAACCTATAGTAGTCTTCCAAGCATACCTTAGCATTATTCAGATAAATATAGAGTCCTATATCATGACATATGTAAATACCCTACAAAATTTGAAGATGTTAGGCCAAAGCAATATTAAGAAGACACCGATAAATTAGAATGATATACATTCATGCTGATATTGCAAGTAAGAAATACACAGTTCAGGCTGCAGACCAGAAAAATGGGTGGGCAACAGGGCCAGAACATAAATACTAAAATACAATAGACCGTACAAGGTGACAAAAATATGACCTCCTAAAGGATACTTGAATGGTGACAGGGCACACAGCACAGGACAAAGCACAGCACAGGCCCCTTGAAAAAGTTGCAGGCGAAACAAGTTTTAGGGGTTGGTAGATAAGTAGATAACCATTTGCATTTTATTTTTTATTGTGGCACTTGCACTTTACTTACTTATTGCATATATCATTGTATTGTGATCCTCCTTGGTGGATGCATGTGGTTTACACGTTACACTCTTGACTTCATCCTGTTGGGTGCCCTGCAACCATTCACCTTATAGGATACAATATTTTTTAGGGCACATGTGTTAATCTTAAGGCCTGTGGACTTAATACATCATCTTAAGTGACCTGTGAGAGTTTAGACACGACAAGCAAGGAAGGAAAAGGGCCAGCTCTTCCAGTCCTCAAGACCCACCAACAGGTCAAGTTTTCAGGATTTCTTCAGCATTGCACAGGTGATATCATTATTGTCATTGCTTTCTTTGGGAGATCCTGAAAACCTGACCTGTTGGTGGGTCATGAGAACTGGAGTTGAGAAACACTGCTCTAGAGGAAGCAGCCATCGTTGGGCAGAGGCTGCAGCACCAGTGCAGGAAGTGGGTGCCATTTTGGTTTTGGAGCTCTGATGCACACCTCTACACCCCTCTGTTTCGAAATTCTCAGGGGATGGCTCTGACAGCCCTAACCAGGCACTCTAGCCACACTCTAGTGCTCTCCAGCAGCCCTTTGATGGCAACCGTAATGCTTATGTGGCCCTTAGTGAAATTAAGTTTTACACCCCTGCTTTAGGGGATTGTACCTTTAATTGTCACCTTCTGCTGACTCGTATATTGGTATTTATATTTCTGGTCTTGCTTGCCCACCCATTTTTCTGTTCTGCTGCCTGTACTGTGTTTTTTCGACTTATTTTTTATTTGACTCGACATATATTCAATATTTGTAGGTTGCGTAAAGATACATGCTACAACAACTGGGTAGTTTTAAGGAGGCAGATAATTTTTCAGTCTTAGACAAACTTTAAATGTGCATTCTATCAAAACCTTATCAAGGTCATGTAGAGATGCTAGTAGTATGCTGGGTAGTAAAGTTAGGCCAGGTTCACACAGCATATAGCAGCTCGTACTATGCCCGCCGCTATACGCCTACTGTTTTAGAAGTATGCGCTGCCAAATACATACTTCTAAAGTGTTCCGGCCCAGCCCCATTCACCCTCCGTTCCCTGGCGCGAATACACTATAAAATCATAGCACTTATTGAGTGCTATGATTTTACCGTATTTGCGGGACGGCATATTACAGCGCAATTACGTGCCGAAGTACACCCTGCAAATACTCCTTGTGAACATACCCTTATTGCGACATTAAGTATCTGAAAATCTGTCCTTTTACGGGTTCTTTTGAATAGGAAAGGACTTGTGCACCAGACTCTTCAGCATTGTATGCTTTCCTTGGTGACTGTTTTACACAGAATACTACCTTTGTACTTCCATGCTAAATCTAAGAATAGAAAAGGGGACACAATTATAGCAAAGTGTGATTTCACCTTTAAAAATGGGTGTAAAAACATGGATAAATCTCTTCCTGGTCTCTATGACAACATTAAACTTAAAGGGACCCTATCACATTGAACATGCTATCAGATCTGCTGGTAGCATATTATAGAGCTGAAGGAGCTGAGCAGATTGATGTATTGTTCTGCGTGGAAAGATTCAGTTATAGCTGTATTTTATTTGTTTAAATTCCTGCTGATTCTGGGTTGAGGAGTCCAGTAGGTGGTGTTATCAGTGACTGACGGCCTACCTTGCATCAGTGTGCATACAAAGATTGATGTCAACAACTGATAAGACCACCTACTGGACTCCTTAACCCAGAAAAAGCAGGGATTTAAATGAAGGAAATACAATGATTTTTGAATCTTTCCTCACAAAGCATTATATTAATCTGCTTTTCTTTTATAGCGCTATAGTATGATGCCAGCAGATCTGATAGCATGACAACTGTGACGGGTTCCCTTTAAGAACAGGCAACATTCTCATGGGCCAGGAAAAAGCTGCTCCAGCAGAGTGCAAAGATGAAGTTAAAGCGATCCATGTTTATTGAAATCCATTAAATCATAACGGGACAGTCACACGATGGTCAGGGTTCACGCGTTTCAGGCTCTGAGCCCTTAGCCATAACATAGACCACACACAAGCACTAACTTTATGTACCCTAAGCATGTATAATTAATGAAAAATACCTGCTGTCAAACAGCGCGTACCTGAGCGCCCCCGTGCCCCCCACCACGACCGCAGGCAGCTCCTATGCAAATCACCACACCCCTTCATTGCCGACGGCGAACCAGAGGGGATGGAGTGCAGACAACGCCATGCTGCCCCATTCACTAGAGAGAAACCGCACACATGTAGAAAGAAGTACAGCTAGAACCGCGAGATACATAACGTAGACGCCCGAGGGAGCATACAGATGGAAAGTCCCGTGTACCCAGAAGCTGTGCCTGACAGCTGGTAAACAAAGTAATACTAACAAAATAAAATACAGAGTCAAAATTCAAATAAAACAAAACGCTTACTGAACTAACAGCAGAAGTCCGTACCATCCAAAATCACAAAGATACATTAATAATGATAAATGATTTCATTACTCACGTTTAAACTATGGGGTGAGATTGTATTTAATGTGACAATCCAGTAAGCTTCTCGATCTCTTAGACAATGTGTCAAATTTCCACCCTGTTGTGGAATTTTTGTATGTTCAGTGGTAACAAGCCTGAAGGCTGTGTACATAGGAGTTGTGTACCTCGATAAAATTTCAAGATGCATTTGATATAGTTCGACCTCCAGGATTATGTATGTGATTTAAGAGTTCCAGAATTCTAACTTTAAATCCACGTGAAGAACAACCCACATATGCTAAATTGTACCAAGTACATTGTATTAGATAAATAATTGATGTAGTGTTGCACATGATATGATGTTTGATCTGGTACATTTTGCCATGTACTGTAAATATATTTAGTTGGAAAGACAAATTGACACATTTTACACGGGAATGATCCACAATGGAAGAAGCCCTGTGAGTGTAACCAGGTGACCCGTGGTGTTTGGCTTGAAATGTTATTTGGTGACCATATATTACCAATGGTCGATGAACGTTTGGATACTATTCTAAAGCCCTGAGATAAGATGGTTTGTAATTCAGGATAGGGTAAGTTTCTCAAGATGATTTGTTTGATGGCATTAAATTGCCAATTATTTCTGGGATTGGGTCCCTTAGTGAGCGCCTTAGCACATGGCTGGATAAGTACTTACAGCCATTAGTGCAAAGGATACCGGGATATATAAAGATACGAAAGCAGTATTAAAAGCTATGTCAAATAGAGAGTGGAATAAAAATCTCACATGGGTTACCTGTGACGTGGTTAGCTTGTACTCAAGTATACCACATGACCTAGTTGTGGTGGCAGTGTCATTTTTCTTGAGAAACTTTAGTACATACACAGAAGGTCTGCAAGAGTTCATACTTCTCACTAGAAAGTATTTACTGAAGAATAATTAATTCAAATTCCAGAATGAGTTTTTCTTGCATCTTATAGGTGCCCCAATGGGAGCTACGTCTTCGCCATCTTTAGCGAATCTTATGTTGGCATGGTGGGAACACCGTGTCATCTTCAGTGTCGATGATCAATTTTTGGAATGCATCCATTGCTATGGGCGCTACATCGACGACCTCCTAATAATTTGGGGTTGCGATGTAGCGCTCATACAACCTTTTTTGGATTATATCAATTCCAATACATAGACAAAATTGGTGTACCCTTTTTGGATATTTTTCTAAAGGGAGATGCCTCAATTGGACAGGTTATTACTACACAATATAAAAAAGCAGGTTCAGGTAATTCAGTTTTGAAAGCCAATAGCTGCCATGTTCCAAATACGTTAGCAGCTATTCCATACGGAGAATATGTGAGAGCCAAGAGAAACTGTACTCTGGAAAGGGATTATAAAATCATAGAAAAAAGTGTAGATAGAAGGCTACAACAAAGAGGATATAAAAAACAGGGCCGGTCGGAGGCAAAAAATAAGGTCAGCACTCTTACCCAGACACAATTGTTGGAGAATAGTTCAAAAAATAGGACCAAAGCAAAAGAAATAGGTCAAAAACTTATTTTAACTAAAGGTTACAGTAGAAATTTCAAGGAAGTAAAATCAATATTCTATAAAAATCTGAGTATTTTACGCCAGGATTTAGTTCTGTCAGAAATTTTAGAAAAAGGTGTGATATGTGTACCAAAAAGGGCTAAAACAGTAGGCAATATGGTATCACCAAGTGCATTTATAACAAACGATACACGTACCACGTGGTTGTCAATAAAAGTTTTTTTTGCGTGTGGTGGCCCACGGTGCAATTTATGCACTTAGGTTAAGAAAAACTAATAGCTTTTCTGATCCGTATGGCACAAAGAAATTTTCAATACACCAATTTCTAAATTGTGATAGCCATCACATCATTTACATAATAGAGTGCACTGCATGTGCTAAAAAATACGTTGTGAGTACCATACGTAAACTAAAAGTAAGAATAAATGTACATCTAAGGAGCATAAAAAACGAACAGGACAAATGTCAGGGGCTGCCAAGCACTTTATTGAGTGTCATAGGGGGGATACAACAGTTCTAAGATTTTATGCTATAAAACAAATTGAAAAGCCATATAGGGGTGGTAACTGGACTAATAGGATCAGACAACTCGAAGCACAGTGGATACTAAACCTTAATACTAGAGTCCCATTTGGCTTAAACTATAGAACTGATTTATTATTAGTATATTAAGGGTTAAAAGACAAGTACCCAGTGCTCCAGAGAATCTAGTTTTCTTATTGGTCTTTATAGTTAACAGTAATGAGCTGTGATTGGCTGGCTATTGTTTTTAAATGAGAAGATTTAATATGTATGTTAGCTGTGAACAAGTGCTATGGAAGCCCGAAACGCGTCTGCAAATGCCAGATAAAATTAGCTTTTAATGTGCCGCTGTTATATTTGCATATGTTAATAAAGTTCGTCTGTTTGCACATACCGGAGTTGGGTGTTTCCCAGGCCACTAGCTTTTGCAAGCGCATGGAGTGCAGGAAGTGCGGGCAGCAGGGAACGCTGAATACACAGATTTGCATTAAATTGAGAGCTGTCTTATAGAACCAAAGTCGGAGTAGGCATTTTACTACTTTTCAGATTGAATATGTTGAGAACCCAGGCTACTATTATAGGAAACCCGCTTTTTAGTGCGTTGAAGCACCCAATTGGGGTAACCCCTTGCTTTGAGACTATGTTTGATATTAGTGGCTTCTAGCTCATACCTTTTTTTTGTTTAACAATTTCTCTTGGCACAGGTTAACTCTCCAATGAGTATAGCCAGTTTAGTGTGTCTAGGATGATTACTTTTAAATTTTAAGATGGTGTTGCCTATAATAGGCTTTTGGTATGTAGATGTAATGATGTGAGCTCAGGGACACCAGTGAGTTTAAGGTCCAGGAAGTGGGTCGTGGAGCTCTGAACATCAAAAATAAATGTCAAATTGAATGGATTATTGTTAATGTAAGCCACAAATGTTTAAGTAGATGAAACAGACCCTTGCCAAATCAAGAGCAAATTGTCAATGTACCGTCTAAACCAGTGTATGTCGTGGAGGAAGGGATGACGAACGGAAAAGATGTATAGCGCCTTCCACCACGATATCACTAGGTTAGCTAAATTTTGCCCCCATTGAGACACCTCTCAATTGTAAATAATACTAATTGTCATACAAAAAGAAATTAGGTGTCATCAGAAAAAACACTGCTGATTTAATGAATAAAATGAGATCCTGGGAGTAACTACTAAGTTATCAAAGGTGAAAGTCAAGCGCGCCAACCGCCACATTCAAATGAATGCAGGTCTACAGTGACTCGACATCACAATATGTCACTGAAATCCAGAGCTCCACGATCTCCCACGTAGACTACAAAGAACATCACCAATATCCCTGAGATAACCAGGTACGCTTTGTACTAACATCTGTAGATGACAATCAACCCATTCGCACAGTGGTTCACAAAGAGAACCAATACCTGAGACAACAGGTCTCATTGGTGAAGGACTTGTGCTTTTATGGACCTGGACCTTGGGTAATCCATATAATATGGCCTTTGTCTACACAGCAAAGTATGTTGGAGCTGTTGTGTAGCTATGGGGTGGCAGAGGATGCAGTTCCACCTTGTTACTTATGCCTGATTAAAAAAGCACCTTATCTGAGGAGAAGACACCAGTTTTATTAATGCCAGTGTATGCCTCTGTTTTGGGTATGTTCACTCAGGGTGGATATGCTACAGATTTTAGTGTGGATTTTGTAATTGGTTTGTGGGTTTTACTTCAGATTTTTTTACGATTTCAATGGGAGAAGGCAAAACTGGGCCGAAAGTTTATCTGCATTTAGTGCAGATGTTGCCTACTATTATTGAAGTCAGTGCAATACATTCTGCCTTAAGGGTATGTTCACATGGGCTCACATTTTTGCAGAGAAATCTTCATTTTAAAACCAATACCAGCTTGTGTAGATTTTGTTGCTGATTTTGTTTTACAATAACCTAAATGCCTTCTCCCATTGAAGTCCATGTAAAAAAAAAAAAACAGCACCAAAATCTGCATTAAATTGTACAGGTTTTGAAGTGCAGATTTCGTAGCAGAGGTGCTGCAGATTTAGCTGCGGATCCACCCTGTGTGAATATATTCTTAAATGAATTGTCCAGTTTAGAAAACCTATTTCTATATACCCTGTTTGTAAATTCTGAGCTAAATGAAGCAGTAGAGCAGGTGCAGTGTCTTTCACTCTGAAGGACCTGTCCTGTCCTCCAATTACATAAACAATTCATTGGTTTGAATGGGTTATACTTGATTTCCCCTGTAGTGGTGCTGCAGAGAAAGTGAACACTTATTCTCAGGGTTTGCAACAGATTACAGTTAACTGCTGTGTGAAGTGTGAGCAGGTAGTAAGGTTTGTAGCAGAGGTGTGCAGATGTTCAACCTACCGATATGGGATTGCTGGAAGGTGTGGTGGATTGACACAGGGAAATCAACCACAGAGACTTCGCAGCTTAGGTCTTGCAGACTACTCACAGCACCAAATCTTATAGCATGTTATACTTGACAGGTAAACATATGCACAGTGCTCTTCACAAATGACGATTGCTCTCGTGGCAGTGCCTTACATAGCAACCTTTCCCTCTGGACTCCAGCCTCTGGATCTGTGCTTAAGCCCTAAGGCTATGTTCACACGGCTGATTTCGCCCGCAATTACGGCGTGTGGGCGGGGGGGGGGGGGGGGGGGGTGTGGCGGCTAGCTCACCGGCCCCATAGACTTATATTATCCACGTCGCGTATCCCGGCGGGATAATGTGCATGTCACTTTCGGAGACGGAATCCATAGTTCTCTATGAGAACTGTGGATTATCGTAATGACAAGGATGGATTTCAGCCGTATTTGCGCGCAGTATGGCACGCAATACGGACTGAAATCCGTCCCAAAATCAGCTGTGTGAATATAGCCTAAGGCTGTAATCTTCACTTGCTATGCTCTACTGAGTCAATCCAGGCAGATGTGCTTCTCACTTAATACTTCAGTAGCCTTCTCCACCACAGTCCTCAGCCCCAGGGCGGCCATTCCAAACAAAGGCTATTTACTCTCCTTGAATCCCTGGGACCACCTTAACGACTCCCTGTTTTCCATCTCTCCTTTTATCCTTCCCGCTTCTGGGAATATTCTCATCTAGGTGGATAAGGACATCCTGGTCTTGGTCCACAGCCAGCTTGTGGCCAAGTGAAGGTTTAACTAAAATAACTCTGCATCTTAGGGTATGTTCACAAGGCGTATTGTGGCGTGTACTATATGCACTGCAATATGCCAGGTATTCTGGAAGTATGCACTGGCCAGTGCATACCTCTAAAACACTGGGGGCGGGGCACCCCCATTTCACTTCCATCATCCCTGGCGTGTAAACGCCGGGAAAAAGTGATGTCACTTCTTTCACCCGGCGTGCAATACGCTTTGGGTAAGACAGAAGTTATTCATAGCTCTCTATAAGAGTTATGATTACTGTAGTTAAAGAATCCGTATTTCGGGGTTTATTGCAGCGCAATTACACCCTGAAATACGGTCTGAAAGACGCCGTGTGAACATACCCTAACAATTGCAACAGGTGAACACAACTGACTCTAACACATGGCAGACCCTCCTTTTTAACTGTGTGCCTGCAGCTCCTCTGTCCTGATCACACTAATTGGCTGTGGGCCCAGACATACCTTCCTACTTCTAAGTGCCCTCTGCCCTAAATAAAATGCTGAGTTACTTAACCCTTTCTTCCCCCTATATAAAAAAAAATATACACAATTCAATTCACATACATGATGTCACAGATGTTTGTTTTTCGTACAGATGAGGGTCCAAGGAGGGGGACACTTTGTAATTGGCTTATTGTTAGGGGCCCAAATTTTTTAGAAACCCCCTTTAAAGGGCCCCAAACCCAGTCAGTCTTTTACTTTGATTCCCCGGGGGAAAATAGACCAAAAAAAGAACTGAAGCAGCATTTTCGATGTGCCCCAAAAAGGGGTCGATTTTTAATAAATGTGTATGGTAATAAATTCATGCCCCAAAAGGTTTTATTTAAATTTTATTTTCAGAGGAAAAAATTTTTTCCCATGTGCTCAGTAGGGATTAACCTTTTTTTACGTAGAGGGAAATTGATGAAAGCCCTTCGTCAAAAAGTTCAGCACTAACTTACTCTTTTTTTTTTTTTTTTTTTTTCTTTTCTTTTTAACAAGAATTACCAGTACAGGCCTTTTAAAAATACAACCAGAGCAGTAGGATATCCCCAAGCAGTGTCTACTCAGCGCGGGAAAAAAATATTTAAAGAATTTTTACTTTAAAGCTCCCCTCCCCTTTTCCAAAAAATGACGTTTTTTTCACCAGGGGACCAACTCCTTTCACTGGAAACTTGGGGCCCCTGTTTCTTCACATTTTTTTCTCTGAATACTGCACTTTGCAAATGCAAGGCTGAAAATGTAAGGTTCATTTAGGTATTCTCAGTGACCACTGGCTTCTGGTTTTGACCTGAGGTTGGGGTTATGGGAACTGATTTTCTGTGATCAACAGAGTACAGCATCTCATACTTGAGTCTGTGTTTGACAAAAGAAAATTAGCCCAAGGTTTTTTTTTTTCCCGATAAGCGACCAAAAATTTTTTTATTGTTGTCTGGTATTACGTCAGTACCTTTAAAAAGGGGAAAGTCTGACTAAAAAGACTTTGGAAAAAAAAAAGTCACTTTTTCAATATGTGTCCTTAACAGTGTCCTTTTTTATTTTGGAATTTTCCCCTCTTGTATGGGTGCATCAGCTCCTCAGGTCCCCTATTTGCTACAGAAAACCCCTTTAATCTCTCCTCATAGGCCCGCCAGCCTTGGGCGCCCATAGCTACCCAAAATGGTGTCCTCAGAAACTCATCACTCCCGGAAAATAGTAAACCCGTTTTAAAACCAAATAAAAAAATGGGAAAATTTTTTTAAAAAGGAAACCCAGAAAACAGGACTGAGGGTGAGATGAATCAAAATAGTGAGGGCAACCCCCTTTTCCGTTAAGCAGGGGCCTGTGGCTGTTTCCCGACATGTCTTTATTTGTTAAAAAACTTGTGTTCTCCAAGATAATTTTTGCAAGTTTTGTTTTAAAAATTATGTTTTTGCTGTTTCTCTATATTGCTTCTAGAATGTATTACCCGGGAAACTGTCAGCCCGGGTGTTACCAATTAAAAAGTGTTACTTTCTAAATCTGATTTTTGTTTCCCAAACAGTGCTGAACCCGAATCGGTTTTGTGAAAGGGGCCCCAAAACCCCCCCTGAAAACTGGAAATTGGGAAAAACTCAGTTTAAAGATTAAATAATTTCACTTCTAAAAGGTAAAAAAAACAGAGGGGAAAGCCAAAAACAGGTTATAAGAGATGCTCCCGAATTGTTATTTCACAGGGGAAACCAAAGGGTTTAATAAAACGTTAAAAAACAGGAAAATTTATAGGTTCCCCTTTAGATTAAAGGTTTAAAAAGGGGTTGGGCTGCTACAAAAATTAGCCTTTCAACATGTTGGGAACCCCTAAAAAAGGGTGGTTTTCAAAATATATTGCTTGTTAAATTTTTTTTTTTAAGGAGCTACAATTTTAAATTTTTTTCACTTCTGTTTGGTCTCTCTGGTTTCCCCCCCAAAGGGGACCCCCCTGTATTCTCTGTATTCCCTGCCCGTTTGTTTTATCTGATAGCAGGGAGGGAGGGGCATCCACAGGTCTTGGGAGCTCACAACTTTGGTCAGTTTTTGAGTTTTTGTTTTTCTGATTTTCAGGGGCAAAACCAAATAATTTCTGCGGGTTTTCTTTACCCCAGAAAACTTCCTTGGCCCCCCCCAAACATGAGATTTTTTAATTAACGAGGGTCTGAATAACGGAGTCATATGCTAATTACAAAAAGCTTTGACCAAAAAAGTGACCCCGAGCAAAGCAGCGATTATTTCATTCATGCATTTCCCATGTTAAAATATGAGAAAAAACCCCCTTTTAAAATGTACAAGACACAGCTATGGATGCTGTTTTAAGTTAATTTTTTTTTCTTGAACCTAGAGAACCCTTGTTATGTCAGTTAAATTTAAAAAACCCTACAAAAAAAGTTTTTTTTTTGTGTTGGGACAAAAACCCCCCAATGTTCAGTTCAGCTTTACCAGCCAAAAATATTTGTTTAAAGGGGGGGACATTTGGGGGGACCCATAAAAAATGCCTCATGTACACTTCACCCAAAAAATGGTCCCGTAAAAAAAATGCATGTGTTCTTAAAAAATTGACGGACTTTAACTGCTTCTTTTTTTTTTTTTTTTTTAAAGTTTTTCCCTTTTTTACCCATCCCTTTTAAACTACAAAAAGGCATTTTTAAAGGGCAAAACCCCCCTTTGAGAATAAACCCTTTTTTTTGGTTAGGATTTTGTTTTGTTGGAGTTTGGATGAAAATTTTTTTCAAAGATTTTTAAAAACCCAAAGGTCCACATGGGATTTAAAACCCTCTTTGGGCGAAGACTTTTTCCCTTTTTTGCCCATTGAAAAAACCCAAACAGGCTGCCTTTTCATTTCTATAGTGCTTGAAAAAAAGAAAAGGGGGGCGCTTTTGTTTTATATATTTTTTGGGGAAAAAAGGGGAAAATCTTAGACCAAGACAGTTTTCATACATGTCCCCTAATGTTTGTACACAATTTAGAGCTTACTCCTGAATATTAAAAACCCAAAAATTTAAAGTTATTTTACCTTTAAAAGGGAAATTTTGGGAAACCCCAAAAAGTAAAAATTTTGCCTCTTTTCAGTATATTCCGGGAAAGGGTGTGTCACCTAATATCTGGGGAATTTGAACCCGCAACCCCTTGTCTGGTCCTTCAGCAGGTGAACCCTTTCCTTTCGTTTTTTGTGTTTAGGTTCCCCATGCGAACCTATGGTATCCTTTATAAAAAGGCAAAAATTTGTGTTGTCTGATCCCGCCCGTCATGTTTAAACCACATTTCCCCTACATTTTTTCAAATTCGCATTTGTTTTAAAAAGGAAAGAACTTGGTGGGGGGATGGGGGGCCCTTTTTATTTAATTTTTAGGGTTTTGGTTACCCCGGGGGTTTTTTGTTGGTTTTACAATGGAGAATTTTATAAATTTAGTGTTTCATATTCCCTACCATTTTTTTGGGAGCCTTATTCAAAATAGCTTTTTTGAAAATTTTTTTTTTTAAGGGTTTTGGTTCCACAGGCTTTTTGCGGGTGGTAAGCTTTGTGGGTTTTGGGGGAAAACCCCCGCTGATCGTGTTTTTAAATTCCCCAAGCACGGGGGGGGGGCCCGATTGGCCCGGCCCCCTAGACATGATTGTCGCGGCGCGTAATCGGCCCGGTACAATTGACATGTCAATTCTCCCCCCATGTGTAAATTCGGGTTTGTTTTGTAAGCGCGGGGGGGGACGACGCGTAAATACCCCTTAAAATTCTTCCTATTTAGGGGGGGCATTTCGCCCCGTATAAATCGCAATTTTGCAGCTAAATTCATGACGCAATTAAAGCCCACCAAAAAAACCGTGGTTTAAAATCTTTTTAAAAAAACTAATAAATCAACATGTATTAGTAAAATTTAGCAAAAATGCCTTTTTATTTTGCCCTTTTTTTAAAAGAAAAAAGCATTTTAAAAATTTCCCCCAATATTGGTTCATTGATTTCTAAGTGCAACCCTTTGGGGAAAAGGGGGAGAAAAGGGGAAAGTGTAAATTTCCTACCACGACAGCAAAAAAACTCTAAAAGTATAAACCGAATACCAGGAGAACCAGATGTGCTGGTTGGGGTTTGCAAAGGGGTTGGGTCTATTTCCCAAAAAAATGCTGCATTACAATTTCAATGGAGCAAACCCGGTTTGGGTTGAGGAAACCCGTTTTCACATGCTTTGCAAATTAATTTTAAGGTTTTTTTCTTTTGGTTGGTTTGAGTTAAGCATGAAGTGTGTATGGGGTACAGAGACCCACTGTGAACCAGTGTGTGTAAGAAACATTTTGTTTTTTCCTTTTTTGTTTTATGGTGGTAGGGGAAACCCAAATTTTTCGGCCAAATGGCCCGGGTGACATGTGTACGTTAAATTTTTTTTTTCCCCTATTGCTGGTGTTTCTTGGCCTTATTATGCCCTTTGGGGAAAAAATAAAAATTCCTTCTGAAAACAAAAAGAAAACTTTTTTTAATGTTACTGAAACTCTAGGGGGTCTGTTTTACATTTTCTGTGTCATACCAGAAGGTGAAGTAACCTGATGTCGGGATCACATTTCATCATTTTTTTTATTCAAAAAATGTCCCAACAAAAAGACCCAAGTTTTTTATTTATTTTTCCCCTTGGGCAGAAAGATTTTAAGGATAAAATTTTACTTTTTGGTTTTTTTTAGAAATATTTTCCCTTTATTTATGGTGGGGGGCAGTTTTTGCAATGTAAAATTAAAGCTATAACCTTATTGGTGGCTATGGTTGATGTGGACCACAAGGTGTGAAGGGTTTTTGTAGGGAGGGATAGAAAGCCTGTACCATTTTATTTTTTTTTAGGATAGACCCCATTTGGGCCCCATTTACTTCGCAGGCTAAAAGGGTTGACCGCCTTTAAAATTAGTTTGGGTCTTTAAGGGTGGTCCCCACGGCACGGGACAAATAACCCCGGTCGGTTTATTGGGAAACCGTAGTTTGTATGTTTTCGGGCGGGGTGGGGGTCCCGGGTATTCTCCCGGATTATGGGGGGAAAAGCCCCCCCATTGACATGTTAATATTCACCCCCGAAAAAAGGGGCAGAAGGGTTGAACAATTTTCAATGTTTTCCGGGACGGGCCCCGGGGTAAACCCCGGGTTTTAGTGGGGTTGCTTTTGCGGGTTTTCCTTTGGGTCCAGTTTAAAAAATTTTTTAGACGGTTTGCAGGGCGTTTTTTTTAAAACCCCAAAAACCGTCTTGGGAAAAAAAAGCTGGGAAAAAACCCCTGCTGTGGGGGGGCAAAACCCCTTAAATTTCCCTATTTTTTTTGGGGGGGGGGGGGGGGGGAGGGGTTTGGGGTTTTTCTTTCTAAGCCAAAAATTTTTTCTGCATTTTTTGGTGCAGATTTTTTTACTTTCAAATCATAATCATGCCCCCCCTTTGAAATTGGGGCCCCACCCCTCTTATTTTAAGCCACAACCCCCCTGTCGAGCAGAGTTTCAGAAAGACCTTCAGCCCAAAAAATGAATGTGTTTTGGTTTCGGTTTTTTGCCCAAAAATTTTTGCACTTTTTGGCATATTTTTAGACTTTTCTGGGTTTCAACCATTTAATTTAAATTGATGGGCCCAAATGTTCAAAGCAGGGAAGCCAAAATTTAGAGCAAGGTGAATTTGGGGTTGTCACTTCACATTTCAAAAGGGACTGTATTCAAGGGAGTTGCACAAATTCACATAGCCAGTCAGGTGTGAGTCTCCAGCCAGCGACAATTTTATGTGTCCAATGGGCTTTCTCAAGGGCCCATAGTCCTGTTCTTTATCTGTGTTTTAAATTTCAAATTAATTTGGGAAGTATTGAGTGGCCCACAGGGGTGGCCTTAGCTCTTGGGGAGTTTTCGGCTGTCAGGGAAGAGATTTACCATGTGAGTGGTTCCCAGCACTGGCTTGATGTAGCCAGTGGGCCGTGATTCTAGGCACTGGAATTGACCCGTGGGGCCACGTAAAAGGGAAAATTTTCTTTTGGGGCAGTGGCTGGGCCTCAGGCTAAGGGGCAATGAGGGAAAGCTTGGTCAGTCTCTGGATTTATAATGCCAATAAGTAATGCTTTGCTGTTGTAATGTGTCAATGCTTTTTTTCCCCCAAACCCAAAGGGGCTTATCATGTTTTCTAAAACAAAAAAATAAGTTTGTCATGAAAGGGGACCGGTCTCCTGATAGTAGTGACATACAGGTCTGACGAATTGAGCTAAAAAATCATTATCAATTACTTATTTGAGTACTTCTAAAACACTCGCCGCATAGTACGCGCCGCAATGGGCTGTGTGGACAAACCCTAACCCTCTGTTCACACAGTGTATTGAGCCGCCTACTGTATGCGCCACAATATGCCTGGTGCTTTAGAAGTACCCGCTGACCAGAGCATACTTCTAAAACACTCTGTGCTGGGTCCCATAGACTTGTCACTTTTTTGAGAGCTATGAATTACCGTATTTGCAGTCTGTACTTCCGCCGTATTGCAACACAATTATGCCCCGAAATATGGAGCGCAAATACACTGTGTGAACATACCCTTATTAAACTCTAAACACCTTTGAGGAGCATTCTGGGATGTTCAGGTAACGCCGCCACCTAGAGTGAACTGAAACTTGAACACACTGGATGAGTTGTTACCATTTTTTTTTTTTTTTTTTTAAAGAGACCACTAAGATGCCATCTTTTACAGGATAACTGTGGCTGTTACTGTTGTGGGGGTTCTCAGGGTGGCAATTTTATGTGTTAGGGGCTTAAGGTTACATTTACATTTTAGACCACCACACTTTTTTTGGGGGGACAGAAAATGTATAGTATATGTATGCCCCTAGACACATCCTATATCCATGCATGATTATATATGAATAAGTAGTGCCCAGACTCTAGATCTGGCACTATTAGCAGAGTTGATGTAGTGCTGTAAATTGTTTTCCTGTTTCCAGTTATATAAAATGATGGATCCATTTAATAAATGACTCCATTCACAGAATGTTCTAGATGACTCTGGTTGATTGCACAGCCATTGCAGAACGTTCCGGTGTCTGTAGAGTTATGTCACTTGCTGTGATGTATTCAGTATAGGGAAAACCCTTGAAGCATCTCGTACAGGCAGGGAAAGCTCCCCTGTATAATTAGGGATGGTTCATTCTGTCATCACATCACATGGTGCTCTGCCTTCCAGTGCTGGTTGCAGCAGCTGTTTGTAGTGCGGTGATGCTGGTCTGGTCCTGTCAATCGTCTCTCTGTCAGAATTCTTACAGCCCAAGCCTTCAGCCTAACCAGGGATAGCAAAACTGAGGATTGTTTTACTGCATGGGTGGGGCACCTGCATTTCTAAGCCCCCCAGTACCACCCGACTAATGATGTCTATTTGCTGCTGTTTCTTTTTTAGGGATTATGGCTCTTCAAAGCGTAAATCAGGTAAGAATATTCATTTCTGTTATTTCCTCTCCTGTTGCATGAAATATTTTGCATTTTAATTGCCAAAGCTGTGAAGCAAAGTGCATGTAAATATAAAGTGTCCTCCTAGATTTCTACCTGAATTTAAGAGCTTGTCAAGAATAATTCTGCTTACTTTTTAACCATATTTTCCAATTTATCCCCAAATCTGAGCTTGCTTGTCGGGGCTTTCCACTCAATTCTCCTGTATGGTTATAATGTTATACCAAACATCTTACTTGGATAGCTGTGTCAGGCCTGCTTAGTGATTGTATTATTCTAACTGTTATGTTATCTGTTCTCATTTTATTGGTGTTTTATGTTTCTTTTCAACACTGATTTATTAAGATCATACAAATGAAATCACTTCTGAGGAAGCTTTTAAAATTCTTGCCCCTTCCTTTGGGAAATGCTAAGTAATAGGCTATTCTTACTACACTGAGCTTTGCATAGTACTGATGGATATTTTTAAGAGTGGCTTCTGGGATGTGAGTGTATATACCAAGAAATATTGTTCTTCAACCTCCTTTTGCATTGTCCAGGGCCCAAGAGATTTACTGCACCCACTTATTGTAAAGGGTTATTGATTCCTAATCTCCTTAGTGTATTTTTATCACGCTCTCGCTCGCGCTCACTCGCAGCGATCATGTTATTCTTTTCATACTAATAGGGGACATTTGTTGCTAGCTTGTTCCACCCGGAGTTAACTTTTAGTAATGGCAGTACGATACTGATGTCAATCAAACGCATAAACATGTCCCCAAACAAATTTAATAGAACATTCTTAATCCTGGTCAATTTGGAGTCCCTCTAAATCAAAAACATGAGAAAGAGTTTATCCTGTATTTTTCGGACTTCAAGACGCAGCGGGCCATAAGATGCACCTACCATATTTTTCGGAACTTAAGATGCACCGGCCCACAAGATGCACCTACCGTATTTTTGGCCTCTTTAAGACGTACACCATTTTCCTCCAGTAATTTGGGGGAAAGTGCTTATTATAGTCCGAAAGATACGGTAATAGTTTATATTTAGAGGTATACAATGTGACTCTTAGTTATGACACATTAAAACCACTCCATAGTTTACAACAAATATGGTCTAGTGAACAACAAAGGACGTCCTGTGTTCTACAATCCATTGTTACCCTATTCTTGGCTTGTCTGTCGATCGGGGTGTGTGGTTTGAAGTTGAAGTCTGTAAACATCTTGTTCATAATAATGTATAATTCATACACTTCTATGGTGGACTCTTTACCCCCACCTTGGAGTGATCGCCTAAAATTCAGTATGTACTTTTCAGTACCTTGTCTATAAGGGAGTTGGGGCAGATGTGGTGTTTGTAAGCCCTATTTAGTACAGAATACACATCTTATGTATAATATTGGGCTTCTAGATTAGAGATCTTGGACTGTGTTAGCTCTCTGTGCTTCTCTGCAGGTGTCTAAGAATTCCTATGACTCATTCCCTTGATGGTGGCACAGACTTTCACTGGTCCATAAAGATGAATCATTACTCCTTGTGTTTGGAATTTGTAATTATAGCTCTTACCATCTTAGCTATTGCTAATAGGAAATGCTTTCATTCATCTTCTTTAGCTTCTTAGCCATGAATAGAATTCACATATTACATTGCAGATCTCTAGCCTACTCCCATCCTATCCTTATCCTATCCAGTATTTTAATTATGAGCATGCTGTCTTTGTTCTATATTAGGTTATACCTGTATTAGTCATATATCTGCTCTTCTGAAAGGCAATTTATTTTCGCAGACAGACGTTGCATTTACTTAATTTTGTTAGTATGTTCTCAGCTCTTTTTTTTTTATATTTTATATATATAAACCCTCAACCTCCCCCCCACCCCCCCCCCCCCACCACGCCTCCCCAACACACCCAACCCCCCCACCCCCCCCTTCTCATGGTCGTTCTAACTCTATACAAATCAGAAATATTGTTCTTTGCCTTCCATTTAGGGGTTTTCCACCTATTTCAGTATGACGTACTACTAATACTTGTGTTCTTTGTGAAACAACCATTGCTGAAAACGATCTTCTAGCGCAAGTAACTCTGTTTTCTGTTGCATATCCTACTGTTATTCCGTCGCCTAGAAATGTATTACTGAATCTGTCAAATGAGATGTAATAATTGGGTGTGTGACAGCTCTGACATTTGTCCAATCAGTGCGTGACCATTCTATTGTGTGTGCTAGCGGACACACCCTTGAAATACTGGAATAGGTAAACTCTCTTTTGCTGCTACCTCTGTCACAGACGTTCTAGTCATCTCATACACTAGGCTCGGATGGGCCGCTGGGTGGACCGGGGGGAGAATCATCACGAGTGGGCCCCTCCGAGCCGTGGGGGCGCCCCGTGAGGCAAGTGCCGTCGCTCCCCGGGGCCCGTACCGCGCATCGCGTCACTGACTGCCCGGGACCGCGTCCGAGCACCCAGAGACCGGCCTGGGTGTTGGGGACTAATGTCCTGACTCCCGTGGCCTGCGCGGGTGTCTGCGGCGCACAGCGCCACTAGCTGCTGAGCTCTGCTGTTCTCCCCGGCAGGTTGAACGCATTAGGCTCTTCAGCTTGCGGGCGCCGGCCCACTACTGCTGACATCGGCGGCGCGGTGAGCGTCACTTCACCGCGCCGCGTGCTATGCAGGGTCGAGCTTGCTGTACGGCACGCCCGGCGGCCCTCGGAGCGGCCGGAGCAGGAGCCCGACGCAGGTAAGGGGCTGTTTGTGCTTTTTGTTTTGTTTTTTAAGATCATACAGGGGGGTCCTGGTACAAGGGGGGGTCTCTGACTACAGGGGGTCCTGTCTACATGGGGGGGCTCTGATACAGGGCGGCCTGGCTACATGTGGGGGGGGATCCCTGCTAAAAGGGGGGTCCCTGACTACGGGATTCCCTGTCTAATGAGGGGGCTCTGATAGACAGACGCTGGTCCCTGTGCGTACAAGGGGCGGGGCCTGGACAACAGGAAGCGCTGTCACCTTCGGCTACAAGGGGGGTGGGCTCTGACTACACGGGTTCCTTGGGCTACAAGGCGGGGGGGCGGCTCTGACTACGGGTCCTTTGCTTTGCTACAGGGGGCGCGGGCTCTGACGTACTGGGTCCCAGGTTACAAGGGGGGCGGGGGCTTTCTGACTACAGGGAGGTCCAGGCTACCTGAATGGGGGGGGCCGCCTGGCTAAAAGGGGTGGCCCTGGCTAGCAAGGGGGTCCTGACTACAGGCGTCCCTGGCTCTCGAAGGGTCACTGGCTACCATGGGGGGGCTGAGACTCGGGGGTCCTGGGCTTACAAGGTAGTGGGTCTTGGCGCACACTGCGCGCGCGGGGTCCTCTGGTACATAGCGGGGGGTCCCGGCTACAAGGGATCCGGACTGGCTAAAGGGGGGCTCTGACTACAGGGAGTGGTCTCCAGGCTAAAAAGGGGGGGGGCGGCTCTGATACAATGGGGGTCCCTGGCTACATAGGGGGGTTCCCTTGGTACAAAGGGGTCCTGGGGCTGCAAAGGGGCCGCTCTGACTACAGAAGGGGTCCCTGGGCTATCAAGGAGGTTGGGCCCTGGCTACAAGGGGGAGGGGCCTAGCTACCTACAGGGGGGCCCTGACTAACTACTGCTCGGCTCCTGGCACTACAAAAGGTGCATTGTGCTACCTACAGGGTTGGCCCCCTGACTACCTATCAGGGGGCCTCCTGACTACCACATAGGTGCGCATTGGTATACACTTCAGGGGATCCGTTACTGACTACAATGGGGACCCTGAAATACAAGGGGAACCCCTCGACTACTCAAGGGACCCTGACTACAAAGGAGGCACCTGGCTACCTAAAAAGGGGGGGCCTACCTGTCTACCTAAAGGGGCCCTGGTACAAGGGGTCCCTGACTATCCTAAAAGGGTGGGCCTTGGTACCTTACAAGGGGGGCCTTGGCTACCTAAAAAAGGGGGCACCTGGCTACAAAGAGGGCCGCGCGGGTCCTCTCCAAAGGGGGCCCTGAGCTTTCTCAGGCGGGCCATAGGCTCTATATTACGGGGGGATCCATGTGCTAATGGGGGTGCAGCTGTGCTACAAGGGGGGTGGCCCTGGCTACAAGGGGCGGGCCCGGCTTCAAGCGGGGGGGCCCTGGCTACAGAGGGGGCTCTGGTACCTAAAGGCGGCCCGGAGATACCTAAAAAGGGGCGCTCCCCTTGGGGGCTTCTATATGAGGGGAGGCCACGGGTGGACTACATGGGGGGCCCTGGCTACCTAGAAGGGGCCCTAGGCTAATAAAGGGGGACGCGCCTGACTACACAGGCGGGACCTGGGCTACCTAAATGGTGGCACCTGACTACCTACATGACCGCTTGACTACCTCACCAGGGGTCGGTCCCTGACTAACAAGGGGGCCTTGGGCTACTCTAAATACTAAAGGCGGCCCTGATCCTATCCCTACACAGTAGTCTAAGGGTGGGGGGGGGCATGATTCGCACACGTACATCTAAAGGAGGACCCTAGATACTGTATACTACCTTAAAAGGAGGACCCCTAACGCTACTGTATGTATACCTAAGGAGACCCCTAACATGACTGCAAACTCACCTAAAGGAGGGACTTCATGCCTGTTATACTACTTAATGGAAGCCCCCCGATAACTGCTGTATACTACCTTTGCAGCCTATATAAAGGGGTACAGCTAACTAGCCTTGCAGCTACATAAATGCGGAGAAACCACCTACCTACAGATCTGGGCCTGCCTATTTGCCTACCTACCTAGGGTCTTGTCTACCTATCTGTAATATAAATTGAGTGGGCAGCTGCCCATAGTTGTAGATTTAATCTCCAGAGAGTTAAGTCCTCTCCCCACCTCCAATCTCTTCTTAGGTTATTAGGCTCTAAGTTATGGCTTGTACCCGCTCGGCCATCCCTGGGAAGTTGTAACAGAGGTTGGAATAGGTAAAGAGATGCTGGAAAATTGAGGATCCTAACGAATTTTGTGTGTAGTATGTGTCTGCAGGGATGAGTTGTGGCCGGGACAAGTCATTTTGACAGTAGGACGGAAAAAACTGATGCAGAAGCAAAAGGGACTCTAACGAAAGACTCGCATGAGAAGAGTAAACAACTCATCAGATAGGAACGGTCTCGGTGAGTCACCCTGATTTCGGCGGTTACATTTTACGGCTATATTTTGGTATCAGTGCTGTCTTTCACTGGATATGTGATGTGACTGAGCTGGTGTCTGACCTCTATGTGGTCTCTATATGGTGTCGTTGTAGTTATACCTGAGCTGGTGGTCTGACCTCTCTATGTGGTCTCTTTATGCGGTGTTGGTAGTTATACATTGAGCTGGTGTCTGAGCCTCTATATGGCGGTGTTGTAGATTATACCGTGAGCTGGTGTATGTCCGTCTATGTGGTCGTCTATATGGCCGTGTTGTAGGTTATGTAACTGAGCTCGGTGTCCTGACATCATATGGTCTTATATGGCTGTGTTGTAGGTTATACCTGAGCTGGTGTTGGCCTGCGTATATGGCGGTGTTATATGGTTTTATCTGAGCTGGTGTCTGAACCGCAATATGTAGGTCTCTATTATGGCGGTGTTGTAGGTTATATCGGCGCAGGTTATAATGCCAGCGTACATGTACATGATTGACTCTGTTATAGGAGTTACCAATTTACTTTCTTGCTGAGTGTCTTATTTTGGGAGTGTGGGGAGGGTGCCTGTGACCAAGGGAATCGCTGGACGGGGGATTTGTATGTGGGTGGGAGGGGGATAATTAGTATGTGGGTGGTCGGTGGATATTGTATGTGGGTGGAGGGTGGATATTGTGATGTGGGTGGAGAGGGATGTTGTTTGTGGGTGGGAGGCGGATTGTTGGTATGTGGCGTGGGAGGGTGGTTTGTAGTGTGGGTGTTTGCGGATATTGTATGTGGGTCTGTAGGCGGATATTGTATGTGGGTGGAGGGGGATATTGTATGTGGGTGGAGGGGGATGTTGTATGTGGGTGGAGGGGGTTTGTTGTGCATGTGGGTGGAGGGGGTTGTTTATGTGGGGTGGAGGGGGTTACTCTGTATGAGGGTGGAGGGGCGGATTTTGGTATGTGGGTGGAAGGGGAATCTTGTATGTGGAACTATTGGATGGGATATTGTATGTGGACTATTGGAGGGCGGATACTGTATGTGGTGCTATTGGAGGCGGGATATTGTATGTGTGGGAAGCTATTGGTAGGGGCGATATTGTATTGTGGATATTGCGATGGGGATATTGTAATGTGGTGGACTATGGAGGTGGCGATATTGTATGTGGGACTATGGAGGGGGATGTGTGTATGTGGATATTGGAGGGGGAATATGTATGTGGACTCTTTGGAGGGGTATTGTATGTGGGTGAGGGGGATTTTGTATGTGGTGGAGGGGGATATTGTATGTGGGTGCGGTGGGGGATATTGTATGTGCGGTCGGTGGGGATATTGTATGTGGGGTTGAGGGTTATTCGTTTGTGGTGGAGGGGATTATTGTATGTGGGTGAGAGGGGATATGTGTATGTGGACTATAGGAGGAGGATATTGTCTGTGGGTGAGGGGATATTGTATGTGGTGGAGGGGGATATTGTCTTGTGGTGTGAGGGGGAGTTAAAAATTTGTTTAATTGTGTGGCTGGAGGGGGAAATTGTATGTGGTGGAGCGGGGATATTGCATGTGGTGGAGGGGGATATTGTATGTGGGTAGAGGGATCATTGTATGCTGGCTTATTGGTATGAGGATATTGTATGTGAGGTGGAGGGGATTTGTATGTGGCGTCGGAGGGGGAGTATTGTATGTGGTGTGAGGGGATATTGTATGTGGCGTGGAGGGGAATATTGTATGTCGGTGGAGTGGGGGATATTGTATGTGGGTGAGCAGGGGATGTTGTATGTGGTCCGTGGAGGGGGATGTTGTATGTGGGTTGGACTGGCGGGACTAATTGATATGTGGTGGGAGCGGGGATGTATTGTATGTGGTGGAGGGGGATTATTGTAGTGTGGGTGGAGGGGGATATTGTATGTGGGTGGAGGGGGATATTGTATGTGGGTGGAGGGGGATATGTAGTGATGACTATGATACGGGGAGATATATATGTGGACTATTGGAGGGGGAATTGTATGTGGACTATTGGAGGGGGATATTGTATGTGGAGCTATGAGGGGAAATTGTATGTGGGAGGAGGGGGATATTGATATGCGGGTGGTAGGGGATCTTGTATAGTGGGTGGATGGGGGTTTTTGTATGTGGGTGGCGGGGCGATATTGTATGTGGGTGGCGGGGGAATATGTATGTGGGTGTAGGTGATTTTGTACTGTTGGACTATTGAGAGGGGATATTGTATGTGGGTGCGTGGAGGGGGATATTGTATGTGGGTGTGTGGAGGGTGATATTGTATGTGGATTGGAGGGGGATATGAAGGAGCTACTTAGCCCTGTGCTATATGTATGTTAGATGAGCATTGTGTGACTACATTGATACTACACATTATACGATCTGTTTTGCACAGTGTATTATGTGTGTAAATGGGGCGCGTTTTAGTGTCCGCAACGAGGCCGGTAATATTTTCATGTACACTAGGGTGGGCCCCCTCAAGATCTAACTCCCTGTGGGCCCCAGACCCAGTTGCACTGTCCATACCAGAGTGCATGTCTGCGCACTATCTGGGCCGAAGTTGATTTTTGGCGCGCCAGGGCCATTTTTTTGAGCGTCGTTTTTAGTGTAGAACGTGCTCTTAATCGATGAAAACGTTCCTACGTGCACGTCATAGCTTTAGTTATGGCTTTCTAGCTGTACATTAGAAGCGATAACTTCAGGCTCAGGTTAAACCACTTTTTAAAAGTGCTCTATATGATCTCAGCTCAGTTGATGCGCACTGGATTTGCTGTTCACGCTGAAGCTATAATAGTAGATGACGTAGCGATTGTTAGTGCAGCACGGCTCCCAGCACACCTCCGTGATTGTCAGGTGCTGTGTTGCGCTGTAGATGCGCCGCAAAGGCTATGTTCACACGGCTTAAATTTGGGACGTATTTCCAGGTCCTTAATTACGCGCCGTAGTATACTAATGTCTCGGCTGGAATACGTCCCAGTGCATTATGGTATCGCACAGTTCTTATAGAGAACTATGGTATTAGGTCTCGCTACTCCCTGCTCGGTGAATACGCCGCGGGGGGAGATAAGTGACTTGTGATATTACTAGCGGCGGTATAAGACCGCATGCTGGTAATGAAGTCTATGGGCAGCGAGGTGGATGCGCCCCGCTCCCGTGCCCGCCCGTGGCCGTGTCAGTCGGCGTACGTGCAGGCGTCCGTAATTAGCAGCAATAAGCCGTGTGGAGGATCTTTGCCTAATTGACTGGTGTGCTCCTGATTAAAAATAGATGGCGAACTGGGCTGTGCTAGTTCTTCGTGCTGAAAAGTGCGCGCAGCCCGGTGTACATACACGTTGACCCTAATCTGTAAATGCTGCAGGAGCTAGAGAGAGTGCGCTGTCAGCATTAGCCAGGCTCTCCACTGAGAATGCCTGGACAGTTTATTACCAACCCTGCCTTCCCGATTGCTGTATTCCCGATTGTACAGCACTCTTGGCTTTCTGGCTCCAACAGTCACATGATCACCAGGGCTCTGTAGTTGTAGATGCTGCTGGGGCTTAACAGACCCAAATCAACTTTGCATTTAGTACAGCGGACTGTTTTGACTGTTTTCCCCTGTATTTTCCCTAAAACTGGGGTAATATATCGGCCCCGGTTACAGGGAACTCAGAAAAAAAACCTCATGTAAAAATGCCCATCAGATGTCTTTTTCCGGAACATTTCCACGGCTGATTATATATAAGTGATATGAAGTTTAAGAGTCATATGGAGGAGGGCATAAAAGTTGTGGTTTGGGTTGTTAATGGTTTTTAATAATATTTTACTTGTGTGTGTTTTTAATTTTTTTTATACATTGTGCACCCCATAAATTCAGAAAAAGACCTCTGGTGGGCACAATGTATACAATAATTCAAACACACAAATAATATATTATTTAAAAAAATAAATTCATGAACAAGCCCAAAGCTCCACTGCTTGTTTCCTGCCCCTATGAACGCAAAACGCGCGATATCACCTATATAAAATGTCTGTGATGGGAATGTGACACACCTACAAAACTGTTTTTAGCACCACATTTGCTTTTAATAAATGAAATTGAAGTCATGGCTTTTTTAAACATTTTTTTTTTACCATTTTCCCTAAAAAAATAAAAAAAAATAGGATGGCAAAAGCAGGTAATTTGTTTAGCAATAACGCAAAGTGTGGTGGCAGCATTATTGCATTGCTAACCTCATTGTACTAAGGACAAAGGAAAAATTGGCCTGGCAGCGAAAAAGGGGGTAAACGACCCAGTCAGGAACTGGTTAAGCAGTGCTGGCAATGTCAAAGGGAGCCCCATACCTTTGCTTATATTCCTTAGGTGTTCTGTTCTTTATTCTCTGTGGAACTTCAGGGAGTTAAACAACAGAGTTGGGAGTTATCGCGATTCTCAGCTGTTGCCTTGGTAGGGCTGTTGTAAATCCTAGATAGTGATGCATAGGGAGAACGCCTTTCCTGATGAATTTTTCGTGGTTTGACATCTTCAGTCTCGTCATGGTAAAACACAATCTCTTGGAGAGGTGTAATTGCACTCCTGTGCATTAATCCTATTGTGCAAATCCATACACCTTCGAAACTGAATTAAAATTGAACTGAAAAGTTGTACAATAAAAAAAATGTCAATGCAGTCTCACATTTCCTACTTCACTTGTATAGTGTTATGTCATTGGATTGTAGGTGACCATTTATTTTCCTAGCACATGTTCACGTTTCTAGGTGTTAGGTTTCTTTTTGTACCTTTCCACACGTTTTGTCTCTAAAAACAGATCAGTTGGTTACGCTGGAAAAACTTTATCTGCTTTAACAGATGAGAGAAATAAAGCCAGAAAGACTTAAAGGAAGGACTTAAACTGTGTGTGTATTTCTACATGTTTTATTATTTATACGTATTAGCATAAAACAAATGAGCTATCCGAGATGAAGATAATCTATTAACCATGTTTATGCAAGAGTTTTGGACGTGAGCAATTTGTTTATCAATTCTTTAGTCCATTTTGGGGTAAGCATGCTTAGAGTGTGCTTATTGGTGCCTCTGTTCAGTGGCCATGCGAATTAAAGAGGTTATCCTGAATTACACAAATGGGGTGTTTTGTCTGTTACAAATGCTTGCATTCTTGTCCATGAGCTGTGTGATATCAAAGCTCACCCTCATTCCCTTAGGGCATGTCCCCACGGCACGGGCTTTCGGACTTTTTTTTCAAGCGGTTTGCGGTTTTGAAGACCGCCTGAAAAACCGGCTGAAAATAAGGCCTCGTTCACACGGCTTATTTCAGAACGTATTTACAACGGATTTCCGATGTAAATACGTTCTGAAATCAGTTTTTGAAAATCAGTTGCACATAAGTGCCACTAAGTGTGGCACGTATTTGTAACTGATTTCCCGACGGATTTCACCATCTACAATCATTGTAGATGGGGAATCCGTCCGGGAAAAAATTGACATGTCAAATTGTTTTTCCGTCCGGATTGCCGTCGTCAATCCGCGGCGGAATCCGGAACGGAATTTTGCGTCGTGTGAACGACGAGCCTATTTCTATTGAAATCAATAGAAAAATAGGCTGTGACTTATTTCGGACGGATTTGCCGACGGGGTTGCGATCGTCAATCCGTCGGCAAATCCGTCCGAAATAAGCCGTGTGAACGAGGCCTAAGCAGAACGGGGTGCTTTGGAAATCCCGTGCAGCAGTCCCCACTGCACGGGTTTTCCGCCCGCGGGCCACCCGAAAAACATTGAGCATGCACATTTTTCTGTCGGTTTCTGGACGGAATATGTGCATCTCAATGTGAAGGGGGAGGGCTTTTCTCCACTCATCGTGGAGAAAAGAAACCCCCCCCCACCCTCCGCGGCCGTGGGGATGGCCGCAAAACAGTGCAAATGCTGGTCGCATAAACTGACCGGTATTTGTCACTTGCCGTGTAAACGGCCCCTTAAAGTAAATGTGCCACCAGAAAATCGCCTATTGTTTGTTTAAATCATGTTTTCATGTTAAACATACAGTATCTCACAAAAGTTAGTACACCCCTCACATTTATGTAAATATTGTATTATATCTTTTCATGGGACAACACTAAAGATATGAGACTGTGATACAATGTAAAGTCGTCAGTGTACAACTTGTATAACAGTGTAAATTGGGTGTGTCCTCAAATAACTCAACACACAGCCATCAATGTCTAAATCGTTGGCAACGAAAATGAGTACACCCCTAAGTGAAAATAGACAAATTGTGCCCAAAGTGTCAATATTTTCCAGCACTGCCTTAACTCTCTTGGGCACGGAGTTCACTAGAGCTTCACAGGTTGCAGCCACTGGAATCCTCTTCCACTCCTCCATGACTACATCACGGAGCTGATGGATGTTAGAGACCTTGCGTTCCTCCACCTTCCTTTTGACGACTGATGCTCAATAGTGTTTAGGTCTGGAGACATGCTTGGCCAGTAGAGCACCTTTTACCTTCATTTTCTTTAAAAAGACAATACTCGTCTTCGAGGTGTTTTTGAGGCCCTGCAGCCTAGCTTCTGAAGGGAGGGACTCATGTTCTGCTTCAGTATGTCACAGTACTTGTTGGCATTCATGGTTCCCTCAATGAACTGTAGCTCCCCACAGCCGGCAGCACTCATGCAACCCCAAAACATGACATGCCTACAGTCAAGCATGATGGTGGTATAGACACACTTGTCTTTGTACTCCTCACCTGGTTGTTGCCACACACTCTTGACATCATCAGACCTCAGAACATGGTTCCAGTAAGCCATGTCTTTTTCTTGTCTTCTGCAAACTGCAGATTTTCTTGTGCATCATCCTTAGAAGAGGCTTCCTTCTAGGACAATAGCCATGCAAACCTTTTTGACCGTTCACCCCCCTTAACCCACCCTTTTAACCTCTGCAGCAATGCTGACAGTACTCATATGTTTATTTTGAAAAGATAATCTCTGGATATGACGCTGAGCACGTGCACTCAACTTCTTTGGTTGATCATAACGAGGCCTGTTCTTAGTGGAACCTGTCTTGTGAAAGCGCTTTATGGCCTTGGCCACATTGCAGCAGCTCAGTTTCAGGGTGTTGGCATCTTCTTACAGCCTAGGCCATCTTTAGAACAACAATTCTTTTTTTTTTTCAGATCCTCAGAGAGTTCTGTACTATGAGGTGCCACGTTGAACTTCCAGTGACCAGTATGAGAGAGTGTGATAACACAAAATTTAACACACTGGCTCCCCATTAACACCTGAGTCCTTTTTGCTTATTGTTATTTCTCTATACGGTTATACAAGCTGTACACTGACTCCTTTATATTGTTTCAAAGTTTCATGTCTTCAGTGTTGTCCCATGAAAAGATTTAATACAATATCTACAGAAGTGTGAATGGTGTACTCACTTTTGTGAGATACTATACTTGTTAAAAATGTTGGTGACTTTATTTTCCTAATTTTTGCATATCACTATCTATATTGTTTATGTATATAATTTGAAGGCCATAGTCTGCTGTGAGACCATACAGTACTGTAAAAGTCCGTTCAGACCTGCATAAGAGGCGTCATTGCAGATTCTGTCAGTGGTTGGGAAAAAAAATAGCGCAGTATGCAGCAAATTTTTTTAGTAAAATGACACTTGTGATGATGCTGGTTGACACAGATGGCAAACTGAACTTAGAATGAAGCCAACCAGCAGTCACATGCAAGTAATAAATAAACATAGGGACTTACCTTTAGATGATGGCTAGCAAGATGAACGATAACAAAGGCATTAAGGGATATGGAATGATAAATGACTTAAATCCAGAAGCAAAACACCAAGCAATACGTGCCTAACAACTAGCTTTCCCTAAATCTGTCCTTATAAACTTGTCCCTATTGCTTACCTTTACACCGGACTCCTCCAGTCCCATTCCATCCCTGAAGTCATCACTAATAATGTCCTCAACTGTGCTGACCCAAAACAAACAGCAAAGAACTACCAAATACAACTGACATAGGGCTTCTAGCTAACTGGGTACAAAATACTAAATCAATACAGGACACAACAGGACTAAATACAGTGGGGAAAAAAAGTATTTAGTCAGCCACCAATTGTGCAAGGCCTGTAATTGACATCATAGGTAGACCTCAACTATAAGAGACAAAATGAGAAATCAAATCCCAAAAATCACATTGTCTGATTTGGAAAGAATTTATTTGCAAATTATGATGGAAAAGAAGTATTCGGTCACCTACAAGCAAGCAAGATTTCTGGCTCTCACAGACCTGTAACTTCTTCCTTAAGAGGCTCCTCTGTCCTCCACTCATTACCTGTAGTAATGGCACCTGTTTGAACTTGTTATCAGTATAAAAGACACCTGTCCACAACCTTAAACTGTAACACTCCAAACTCCACTATGGTGAAGACCAAAGTGCTGTCGAAGGACACCAGAAACAAAATTGTAGCCCTGCATCAGGCTGAGAAGACTGAATCTGCAAAAGGGAAGCAGCTTGTTGTAAAGAAATAAACTGTGAAGCCAATAATTAGAAAATGGAAGATATACAAGACCACTGATAATCTCCCTCGATCTGGGCCTCCACACAAGATTTCACACCGTGGGGTCAAAATGATCACAAGAACGGTCAGAAAAAATCCCAGAACCACCAAGGGGTGGGGGGGGGGGGGGACCCAGCGAATTACCTGCAGAGAGCTGGGACCAACATAACAAAGGCTACCAACAGTAACACACTACGCCGCCAGGGACTCAGATCCTGCAGTGCTAGACGTGTCCCCCTGCTTAAGCCAGTACATGTCCGAACCCATCTGAAGTTTGCTAGAGAGCATTTGGATGATCCAGAAGAGTATTGGGAGAATTTCATATGGTCAGATGAAACCAAAGTAGAATGGTTTGGTAGAAACACAACACATTGAGATTGGAGGAGAGAGAATGCTGAGTTGCATCCAAAGAACACCATACCTACTGTGAAGCATGGGGGTGGCAACATCATGCTTTGGGGCTGTTCTCTGCAAAGGGACTAGGGTGACTGATCTGTGTACATGAAAGACTGTATGGGGCCAGGTATCGTGAGATTTTGAGTGCAAACCTCCTTCCATCAGCAAGGGCATTGAAGATCAAACGTAGCCAGGTGTTTCAGCATGACAATGATGCCAAGCACACTGCAAGGGCAATGAATTAGTGGCATTGTAAAAAGCATTTCAAGGTTCTGGAGTGGCATTGTAAAAAGCATTTCAAGGTTCTGGAGTGGCCTAGCCAGTCTCCAGATCTCAACCCCATAGAAAACCTATGGAGGGAGTTGAAAGTCTGTGTTGCCCAGCGACAGCCCCAACACATCACTGCTCTAGAGGAGATCTGCATAGAGGAATGGGCCAACATACCAGCAACCGTGTGTGCCAACCTTGTGAAGACTTACAGAAAACATTTAACCTCTGTCATTGCCAACAAAGGATATATAACAAAGTATTGAGATGAACTTTTGTTATTTACCAAATACTTATTTTCCACCATAATTTGCAGATAAATTCTATCCAAATCAGACAATGTGATTTTCTTGATTTGTTTTCTCATTCTGTCTCCCATAGTTGAGATCTACCTATGATGTCAATTACAGGTCTCTCATCTTTTTAAGTGGGAGAACTTGCACAATTGGTGGCTGACTAAATACTTTTTTCCCCCACTGTATATAAGATAGTAGAAACATAATCCAAGTAGATCACAAGACTCAAGCCCTCAGTTTAACAGTATACTCTGCAACAGCCGTCGGCTTCATAGCGAGCTAGCAAATCAACCATTCCTGCTAATCGAGCTCACAGCACCACATGGTCAGTCCTGAGAGTTGTCTAAGGCAGTAGCATAGCAACTCATCTGGTCCATTACACAGGAGAAGACGAAATGCTGTGAGGATTCCTACCATTCATAATACTACCACAACAGAAAGAGAGAGATCCAGTAGAAGTTAGCTGGTAAGGTGACCAAGTAAGCTTTGTACTAATATTGTGTCTTATATGTATGCAGAATCGTGTGCTCTCTATATCTTTTTATTTTTTGGTAACTAATAGTTCTTATTTTTTATATATATTTTTGAGTGCTGGATCAATTGCAACAGTGTTTTTCCCCTAGAAGTTATCCGTTCTATAGGTTTCATCAATGCAATGGATATGGACCCCATCGGTTTCATGGTTCCTCTTTTGCTCTGACAAATTGACAAAACCAGATGTGAGAATAGCCAACAAA
>JAODAL010007564.1:105000-124306 GCA_025379985.1 Phyllomedusa bahiana
CAGTGTTTTCCAAGCACTCTATATGTAGTTACATATATGTCTTCCCACGGAGATTAGTTTTATTTACTATTGGTCTCTATCGAAACCTGTTACACACTCCAGATTGGTAATTAACAGTTATTATTATAATGTTTAGTTTATTTTTCATGCTGATTAATCCATAGAGTGAAGGAACCCCCTCTACTATATGGCTAATGTTTAGGAACTGGGATACATTTTTAAATTGGCCAATTGATTTGTCACTAGAACGAAGCCCAGGCTCATTTTCTCATGTTAATTGTACATTGACAGTACTCGCCCTACCATTGGTCAATTCCCAAAACCAGATTCCATCCTTATTGGTCAATTGAAACCTGCCATCTAACAAAGCGCCCCTCTCACTTTTTTTTCCTTCCCATGTTAATTTACAGTAGGGAGTAAGCTCTTCTGCCTATTGGCCAATTCCGAAAATACCCTCTCCTTCTCTGATTGGCGAAATCACTTTACATACAAAAGCGCTTCTAATTTTTTTTCCCAGTTAATTCCTAGAGAGTAGCTTCTGTCTACGATGTCCATTTGTAACACCCGCCGATTCTGATTGCTAAACAACCGACATTGAAGTTTTCCTTCACCAAATACAGTGAATAGTGTAGTTAATACTATCGCACAGGAGGTAGCTCATCCGCGGAAGGCTAACCTCAAAATACCCGCAGACTAAATCATTGGTCCAATATAATAGTAGAGTTTATATTTAGTAATTACTGCTTTTATCCTATTTCATCCCACCCATCAGGTTTTTAGCATCACGCAGTACAAGAACCAGTACACAAAAAAACATAAATTAAAGGCTTTAGTTTCAAAATAAAGACAATTTTTAAAACAAACATAGAATTAAAAAAATGTATGTTTTGTCTTTACCTTTAATTACCTATACACTTCTCGTGTTTTTGAAACATGTTATTTATTGTCAGTGACATGTTTTAATTATCATTATACAAAATGTAGTGCATAAAAAAATGATATGCAAAAACAGTTTCCATTAGCCATAGGTGATTTCTCCATGGGAGGCCCCCGGCTGTGGAAAACAAATACACAAAACGTTAGTGTGTACCCGCTGCTCCAATCGATATACCGACACGATTATCTCCTTGACTATCGTACCATGTCACTGATGACCCTGATCCACGCTCATCTAATCATTCGGCTCCTGAACCGATGATTGACGTTTCAAACAACCAAAACAAAAAATTAAACATCCTTTTTAAAACCATAGTAAGTCCTTAATTACAATATTACCCTTGAGAAAGTGGCCGTTATATATAACGCAGGAAACGCTTGGTGTTTTTATCGTCCTCTGTTTTTAAATAGTGTGAGGGTCATACACCCCTACATTTTTAAGAATAAAGACCACTTTTTCTAGTAAGCCATTATTACGGTTACAGTTATTTCAACATTCCACGTGCGCCAGGTCCGACCATTTTTTTACCTTTTACAACAGTTTTCTCTATCCGGCGTTCCTCCTAACCCCGGAATCCAGTTGGACCAAGGCAGCCGGACACGGGCTACGGCAAACGAAAAGCCCCGCAAGCGCATATGAGATTTTGTGCCTCTATAAACGAGCGCACCTCAGAAGGTAAGCAGATTTTACCTATTTTCTCAAACCATCACCTCTTTTTTGACATACTTCACTATAGTGCGCCCCCTTTGCCCCCCTGTTTTCTTTTTTCTTTTTGATTGTATATATATATATATATATATGTGTGTGTGTATATATATATATATATGTGTGTGTGTGTATATATGTGTGTATATGTGTGTGTGTGTGTGTGTGTATATATATGTGTGTGTATATATATTGCGTTGTGTGTGTGTGTGTATATATGTTGTTGTGTGTATATATGTGGTGTCTGTGTGTATATATGGTTTGGTTGTGTATTTATGTGTGTGTGTGATGGTGTGTGTGTTGTGTATGTGTGTGTGTGTGTATGTGTTGTGTGTGTGTATGTGTGGTGTGTGGTGTATTGTGTGTGTGTGTTGTGTTGTTAATATGTGATGTCTGTGTTGTGTGGTATGTGTGTGTGTAAAGTATATAATATGTAGTGTGTGTGTTATATGTGTGTGTGTATACTATATATATATAATGTGAGTGTGGGTGTAATATATGTGTTGTTATATAATGTGTGTGAGTTGTGAGTGTATTGTGTGTGTGTGTGTGTGTATATGTGTGGTGTGTGTGTGTGTGTGTAGAATGTGTGAGTGTGTGTGTATATGTGTGTGTGTGTATATGGTTATGGTGGTGTGTGTATGATGTTTTGTAGTATGTATATGTGAGTATTTGTTAGTGTGTGGTAATAAGTAGGTGTGTGTGTGATGTGAATAGAAAATTAGAGTGAACACGGTATCACATAGTACGCACACAATATATATACACAGCACATATTATGTCCACACATAATTATACACACATATATATATATAGTTACGAACACACAGTTACATATGACACACACACAATATACATATATACACACACTTATATATATACACACCCATTTATATAGTATACACAATATATCTATCATGAATTATTTACCACCACAATACATATATATATACACACATACATTATATATACACCACATATATATATATATACTCACATATATATAGATATACCACATATAATAGATATATACACTATATAATATATATCACCAGATATATATATATATATATACACAGATTATCGAATACACATATATTTTCGACACATACTATATAATACACATATATATTAATATACACCATATATATGATACAGCATAATATATATATATATACATGATATATACACAACATATATATATATATACACTCATAGTATATTATAGCACACAATAGTAGATATACACCACAGATATTATATTATACACAACCATATATATAGAATATAAGTTATATACTACAAAATAATATATTATATCCACAGTCATATATTATATCTATATATATTACAAACACAACATACATATATTACACACTAACTTTGAATTATACACATATATATATAGCACATATGATACACACTATAATATATTACACACATATTATTAGTATCTATATTACACATTATATATCTAATATATATACACATATATGTATCATAAAGTATATCATCACATGACATGATATAGTGATACACAATATATAGTAATACATCATATGTAATAATATGAATAATATATATAACGACATATATATTATAATATACTACACATATATATATAATATCACCACACATTATATATATATATAGATATCACGACTATATATACACACACACCACACATATCTTTTTTTTTTTTTGTGCGTTTTTTATTTATATACACAGATATATATCACACATATATATAATTATCACAATTATATTGCTACTACTAATATACACATATATATAAGATATACCACATATATAATATATATATTACACATAACATATATATATATATATACACACATATAATACAAGACACGACACACATAATATATACACATATATATACACAACATATATTATATATACACATATATACAGGATAGACATATATATAACATAATATTATACACATATCTAATCATACTGATATATACCACGATAGAATACATAATATGATAACACATATATATATATAGATCGATAATACACACATAGTATATTATATATACTTCACATAGAAGTATATAGTATATCACACCAACATATATAAATATACCTCACACACTACACAAATATATATATATAGATACACTCGCCACACACACCATATAATTATAATATATAACAAACACACAATATATATATACAACACACACGATAATATTATATACTCACACACACATATATAATATATAGACACACAGATAATATATCACGTACACACACACACACATAGTATATATTACAAGATATATATATATAATTATATCTACACACACACATATCATATATTATATATCTGTTGTACACATATATAAATTATATACACACAATCAAATATATCATATGATAACGGACACACACATAATATCATATACACACACATTATAGTATATACACACACAATATATTATATATAGATTGTGGACACACATAAATTATATATATATATACACACATATATATATATACACATTATATATATATACAACATAATATATATATACCACACATACATACATATATTTTATATAAACACACATACAAATATTATATATTATATATTTATAACATATAGTATACATAAGACATATTACTATACACACATGTATACTAATACCCACACATATATATAACTACACCACATAGTTAGATATACACACATATATTACCACATAATATACCCACATATATTATGAATACACACATATATATATATATACACATATATGATATATACACCATATATATATAGGACTCATATATTATATATTACCACATATAGTAATATATACACATAATTATATATATATATTTATATACACACATATTATATACCACAGTATATATATATACACAATATATATATACACATATATATATATATATACACACATATTCTCTATGATATATATGAAGTATATAACAATATATATATATCCACATATATATATATCTATATATATATCATACAACATTATATGATATATATATAATACACCACCATTAACCATATACACATATATATACACATATTACATTGATATATATATCCTACATATAACATAGTTTATATATACACAGTATATATAGTATATATAGCAACGACATATATATAAAATAATACACACAGTATAGTATATACCATCCCACACATTATATTAAATATATACAACACATATATAATATATACACCACATATATTATATATATACAACACGATTAATATATATATATAAACACATATATATATTGATACACACATATAAATATATACCACACAATTATTATATATATATAACACATAAAATATATATTTTTAAAAACACATATATATATACACATATATATAATATATACACCATATATATATACACCCCCAATTTTATATATAACACATACATACATATATATAATCACCCCCAACTTTTAATATATAATTATATAATATAAAACCCCACCCCCCCCAAAAAACCCCCCATCCTAAAATTGGTTTAACCCCCCCCAAAATCCCTTTCCCCTTTTCCACCCCAACGTTTCCAAATGTTCCCCCCGAAACCCACTCTCAAGGGGTTTTTCCCCAAGGGGCCCAAAAAAGGTGCCAAAAATACCCCCCCCCATACACCCCCCCCCCCCCAGCCTGAACCTTTAAAAACCCAAGGCGGGAAGGATCCTTTCCTTTCATGTTTTTTCCGCCAAAAATTTCTGACCCTACCACCCAATGTCGCGCAGAAATCGAGACTCATCAGACCCAAAGGCACACTTTTTTTCCCAAAAATTTTACTGTCCAATTTCGATGAGCTTGGGCAAATTTGGGGCCCCAGTTTTCCGTTTTTTTACGAAAAAAGTGGGACCCTTTTGGGCCTTGCCTGTACCCAACTGCCCCAAAGTTTTGGCCCTCTGTGCGTTCAGAGATGCTCTTCTGCCTACCTTGGTTGTAACGGGTTTGGGTATTTGATCACTTGTTGCCTTTCTCCCGCCCGAACCCCGTCTTGGCCCTTTCCCCCCTTTGACCTTGGCATAAAAAAGGCATTTCCGCCCACAGGACTGCCGCTCACGGATGTTTTTTTCTTTTTCGGACCTTTCTCTGATCTCCGGGGATTTTCAGCAAAACCCTCTGGGGTTACAGAGAAGGGTCCGAAAAAGAAAAAACACCCAGATCCTGTTTGCACGTTCTTTTTTTTCAAGCGATTTTATTTTCTGTTTGTAAAATTTTTATTTCGTTTTTTTTATAGATTTGGGGGATAGCTCTTTCTTGACTTTTGTAACAGCACTTAGAAAAGCTTTACAGCAGCTACAGGGGCGGGATCCGTAAACGGGACTACTTACACCAAAAGCTTTTCAGCATTCTTTGTAATCGAAAATAAGTCATGTGAAAAAGGGGACAAGGGCGAGCTCTGATTACCTTCTATTGTTAATGATGGGTCCTCTGTTATTTATAGAGTGATCTAAGGCCATGTCTACTCATCAAGGGTTTGTCGTTGGATTTATGGTGGATTCAGTATTTAGAATGCGGCAAAAATCCGACTGTACCCAGCGCTGTGTAAACCACAATGAGAAATCTGTGCTGTAGTCTGCGGTCGGTTTAAAAATCAGCCAGATTCCAGCAGATCTTCTTAGCCTGCTGGATGTTCCGCAGGATTGCCGTCGGATTCCCGTACATTTAAAGTATGTGGGCCGACGGCAAATCCGAAAATAGACCCCTGTTTTTAGTGCAAATCTGCACCAAAAACCACAGTTTAGCAATGTTAAACTACCATCGGATTTTGGCCAGCTTTTTAACATAAGCTGTGTAGACATATTAAAACATGATATTGAGGAAACGGCTGAAAAGTTTTGTCTAGAGAACAGGAAGTGTCAGGATATTATTAGTCCAAGTGGTCAGAGTGACGACTGCAGGATTAAAAAAAAAATATAGATAGTGATTTGGAAAAGTAAGAAAAGCATAACCAAAATTCTTAAAAATATGTCTAACATAAAAACATGATTTAAACAGTGGGCGATTTTCAGATTTTCCTTTTAAATGCATCCATGGATCACCTACATAGATAAGTACTATACTTTTTGAAGAATTCTGTCTTTTTTTGAGGGCCGCACTTCCCATTTAAATGGTTCTACTTTTTTTCTTTGTAATTTTTGCCTTCAATGGTGATTATATCTAGTGCAGAGTTGTGTTGTTTCATCTTCTTTGTCACATGGGAGGCAAACAGGGCTCAAAACAAATATAAACCCGGATGCCAAGACCAGAGGAGATGTTTTCACACAGTATTTGGGAAGGCTTGTTTTCTACAATTTGCATGCTGCAATAAATATATGAGCTCTGCAAACACATGCTCCACAGATAGCCTGGGAGTTGAATGGAGCTCTTGTTGTTTAGACTGTAGAGTACCCTGCCAGACTGGCTTCAGAGTCTAGGGAAGAGGGTTTGATATGTAATAAAGAGAGAGCAAATATTTGACAGTACTATTTGTCTTATTACCATATTTCATGAGCAATCATCACAAGCTATGCTATTTATAGGAGAATTCTAGCATTACCTCTGGTTGTTTGTACATGAAAAGCCAACCAAGTGGCAATAAATGGTAGCATTTTGCAGGCAAAGCTTTCCATTACCTTTTTATTAAATTGATTTTTTTAGCCCTGCTAGTGAAAGCAAGTTACAAGGAAAGATCTGCTGCACTACTAAACCAAGCAGCACAGCAAAATATTATGCCGTTTGGTCAACAGCACACAAGAAAATGCAGTGGTCCAAGGCCCAGTTTACATGTACGCAGGACTGGGACAAGGTATTCTGGTGCCCTAGGCAAATAAGGCTTATAGCACCCCCCTATTGAAAAATTCCCCCCACTATATGCCGTATTTTTTAGACCATAAGACATACCTAGGTTTTAGAGGAGGAAAATAGGAAAAAAAATGGAAGCAAAAAGTGTGAGCTGAAGTGTAGTTATTATTGGTACCATTTTGGGATAGATGCAACTTTTTGATCAGTTTTTATTTCAATTTTTTGGGAATATAAAATATTTGATATAAAATGTATCATATAAAATGACCAAGAAACACAATTTTGGCATTTGGATTTTTTTTTTGTTCTATGGTGTACAGGATAAATTGTTATATTTTAATAGATTGGAGTTTTACAGTTGTGGCGATAACAATTATGTGTAACTTTTATTTTTTGGGTTTGTAAAATGACTTATGGCAGTGTGTAATAGGTATACATACATGGCAGCTGCTGAAGCCTGGATAAGGCTTCCTGCTGCCGAGACAACCAATCACCCCCATGCATCGGACAGAGGAGCAGTGCGCAGCACCATTCCTCATTCAGTTAGACACCACAGCATGTTAACAGCAGGGAGGGATAGAGAGGGGCTGCCGACTGTACTGATCAGCTGCCGCTGTACAGCACTATCTCGGACCGGCAAGAGACAGGAGTGCGTTGCTGCTGCGTTAAGCTGGCGGCAGGGTTTAGCCCATTAAACCAGGCTGCCGGCTTCCTACAGCATTACTCCTCTTCGGCCTCCTGCTGGTCTGGTTACTTTTGGACTACAAGACGCACCCCTATTTCCCCCAAATTTTGGGGGAAAAAGTGCATCTTATAGTCTGAAAAATAGGGTACCTCGTTGTACCTGCCTGGGATGAAGTGGCGCCTCGGCGGTTGACTATTTTTGCCTACCCGTCGTCCTGGTCCTGCATGTACATCAGAGGTTTCTTTGCTAATTCTGAAAAAGAGGGCAGCATGCAGCACTATTTTTTTCATTACAATGACAGACTTCATGAAGGAAACTCAATGGAGTCCATTGTAGTTAATAGAGTCTTGGCGCTTTTCATGTCCATCATGTAACAGATCCAGCACCAGTTCTACAACAGAAACTCCAAACGGAGCGTTTGAGGGGAATGCTCCATCTGCATTATCCTGCCACCCTCACCACTATCTGATAGTAAAAAAGGTCAAGTAAGAGGAGGTGAGACAGAATCCCCATCACCTTCTCCATTACCATTTTACCATCAGAAAGTGGTAGGTTTGGCAGGAGGCAGCAAGGGAAACACTCCTCTCGTAAATTCAACGGAGTCATAAATATAGGCTTCTGTTCATAGTGTACATATTTGTTGCTGGGCATTGACTTTCCAAGTATTGCCAACGAATGCATGTGGCAAAAAATGTTCAAACTGTTAAATCTGGTTTTCCACGAATATCAGAATTTGCTCTGTGTCTTTTGTGTCTCTAAAAAGGGCCAATCAATAGCAACCGTAGCCAAAATCTGTTACTCTGAAGACCTAAAATCCGGAGATCTTGGGATATGCTGTCTGTGTAAGTTTCTAGCAGTTCGGATTGTATTACAGGCTAATACCCAATGAACATTCTGACAGAATCGCGCTGCACAGTCTTCCGGGCAACACTATTCCAAACCACTGCATGTTGGAAAATGCTGACATAGTTGGCCATCACTAAAGTCTGCTCAACCTGTACCAGTTTTCGATAATGTAGAAATCGTAAAAGTTTAACTAAACCCTATTTTTAAAAAGCAAAAGAGAACAAATGTACTCCCATAAATATATCCTACAAAAAGCATTAATTTCTTTTTTTCAATGTTTTAGTTACTGAAGATGGTATTACATCTGAATATCTGTGCACGTCTTGAAATGCTTTCATCCATTGATCTGTCTTTTTTTTTTTTTTTTTTTTGTTACAACCCTGTTTTGAGTTTGCGAGAGAGAGTTTTATAAGTTTTAGCAATGCCTTGACTTTCCTGTTTCCCTCCTTTTTACTGGAGACAATCAGATGTAAAGTTGCAGTAACACCCTGGTACAAGACAATAAGTAGCATCAACCATCTCTTACAGCAAAAAGGACAATTTTTCTCTTTCTTAGAGAATGAGCGCTGCTGTTGGTAGACCCATCAAGCCAAGCCAGATTCTGAAGACTAAATATTATCACCAAGCAATATTAAAGGGGTAATAAGTGTCCAGTCTGTATGCATGTCTAATGATCACAAGAATGGGGGCCTATATTTTTATGTTTGAATGAACCAGTGGTCAAGTATTTACACTGCTTCTTCATTCAAACTCTATGAAACTGGCAAAGGTAGCCGAGCACTGTAATGTACTGTAATTTTGTAATGAAAAAAATCTTTAATCATTGTATAATGAAAAGTTTAGCAACTTTCTAATATGCTTGGCGTGTCAGTTCCCCACCAATTTCAAGATAATTTCTGCTATGTTAGCATATGCTCACACTAGAAACGAGCCCTACATTGGCTGAATTTGTATGTATACCTGTCAGAGACTTGCTACTAGAAAAACACTGTTTGCTTCTGTGTTCTAGCCTATAGCTATGTAGCTATAGGCTTCAACACAATGTTATTTGCTTTGTTTTTGGCTGCACAAACTTACTTTATAGGACTGGATATTGTTCTGTCCTACAGAGAAAGTGAGAACACTATGCTTTTCTGTTCCACACCATTTATTTTATTATATATAAATATATTATATAATATAAATATATATATATAATAATATATATATATATATTAGTATATAGTATTATATGGTATATTATAATATATGTATGTATATATATAATATTATATAAATACTACCTGCAAGCATGTATTTAAGGCTATGTGCCCACAACAAAGTTAAAACACTGTCAGAAAACCTTCGCTGCACCGTTTTTTTGTGAAAAAAAAACATGGTCGGATTTTAGACTCCCGGCGGCCCAGTACATGGGCTGCATGAGAATCCAATGGGTATCCAGCAGAAGATAGAATATGGACTATCTTCAGCCGGACGGCCCACGGCTTCAATAGAAAACCTGTGCTATGTAGACTACAGCACGGATTGTCTATTGAAGTCTACTCAGCTCTGGGTACAGTCGGATTTTCGGCAGATTTAAAATACCGAATCCACTCTTCAAATCCTTAGTGGGCTTCTTCTATGAACTGTGAGCTTAAGTTTCTTCCATAGCTTTTCTATTGGATTCAGGTCATTCCAGCAGCTTTATTTTCTTTCTCAGTAACCAATTGAGAGTTTCCTTGGCCGTGTGTTTAGGATCATTGTCTTCCTGAAATCCCCACCCTCAGTTCATCTTCATAATCCTGGTAGATGGCAGCAGATTTTTATCAAGAATGTCTCGGTACATTTGTCCATTCATCCTTCCATCAATTATATGAAGTCTGCCAGTGCCGTATGCTGAAAAACAGCCCCACACCAAACTTCACTGTAGGTCTGGTGTTTTTTGTGATATGCAATCCCTTTTGACCTCCAAACATGGTGTGTATTATGGCAACCAAAGAGGTCAATTTTGGTCTCATCTGCCTAGACCATATTCTCCCAGTATTTCAGACTTGTCTAAATGTTGTTGAGCAAACTTTGAAATACACTTGAACATGCTTTTGTTCAGCAATGGATTCTTGCATAGTGAGAGTGCATACAGTTGTGTGGTACATATTGGTGTGAACTGGTACTTATCCAATGTGCAGTTTTATATTAGTCCGTTACCCTCCTAGTGGATAGGTGTGTGAGCTACTGCTCATTAGTTATCTGGGTTTGTTATAACTCTCCCTAGTAGAATTGGAGCTTATATTGCCTCCTACTGAGCTTAGTCTGTTGTCCAGCTACTGAACTGTAAGCATGGCCTTGTGTTTTGTGATTTTTAGTAAAGAATATCCCATTTTGTTTCTTTAGAGAATACATAAAGGCCATGGAGATTTAGTGTGTTACTTATTGTTTTCTTTGAAACAATTATACCTGCTGGTTCCGGGTCTTTCTTTAGCTCTCCACAGGTGGTCATTGGCTTTTGGACAACTCTTCTGATAATTCTTTTCACTCTTCTGTCTGAAATCTTGTGGGGAGCTCCTGGTGCTGGCCGGTTTATAGTGAAATAATATTCTTTCCACTTCCAGATTATGGCCAGAACAGTGCTTACTGGAAACTCCGGTGGTTTAGATATTCTTCTGTAACCAATACCATCAGTATGTTTTGCAATAAGGTCTTGAGACAGCTCAGTCGTTTTACCCATGATGAGATGTTTCTTGTGTGGCACCTTGGTAATGAGACACCTTTTTTATAGGCCATAAGTTGAACCAGCTCATATTTTTCATTAAGTGGCAGGATTGCTTTTTAATTGCTGATAGATTTCTACTGGTGTCATGACTTTCCATGGCTATTTTTGTAACTTTCTTCATGTGTTCAATAATTTTTCCTGTGTCATTTCTTATTATTAGACATAACTTCATTTATTGACATCTATGGTTGATTTCTGTCAATAGAACCCTTAGAAATATATTTATTTAGAAAAGTGGTGATGTGTTAAACACATATTTCACCCGCTGTATATGGCCAACGGCAGGTACATTTGTATTGTGAACTTGCCTATAGCATGCAGATATATGAAGTCATACAAACGTTATTCTCAAGGCTGAGAGTTTTGCAACAAATGGCTTCAGTTTAGGTAATTTGTGAACTACATATCCTGGACACCTGAGGGAATTTTGTGCTACTGATATTATCTTGTTTATGATGGATTCTGTAGGCTGTGAACTGTAGACTAGTGTTCCAAGTAATGTTTGCCCGAGAAGAATACAGTTGCGCTAATAAAAACAATTAGCATACATAGAAAAGTGCCGGACCAATAATAAACATACCATATCATCTATATTGAATTCATACGTTTAAAAAATCTGACTGAAAAGTGAATACAAAGACCTATGGGGAAATGTGTTAAGCAAGTTACGGCAGTGTTTTGGCATACAAAAGTCACTACTGTATTGCTCAAACCTTAAATGTGCAAAATGTATGACTTGTCAGCTTTTTATGTTGCTTTTGACACTGTAAAAGATTATTTTTTTCTAGAAATGTATTCCTGAATCTGCCAGCTGGGTGTTACCGTTACAGTATCAAGAGGGGCGTGGCCTGCACACTGATTCTGTCAGCACTGATTGGATAATATCAGACTGTGCAGGTACACATCCTCTGTTAGCAGTACTGATGGTTTAGTAATACATTTGTAAAAGGAAAAAACAGAGTAACAGCACAACACAGAGTTAGAAGATGCTCCAGAATGGTTGCTACATGGGGAATACTAGTATTTACTTTAAAGGGTTGTCTCACTACATGGATTCATCTTCCTCAGTCTGGTTTACTTGGTTTCACTTTTGAATTCAGGGGCGTGTTTACTGACTTCTACTGGCCTGCAGTGACGAGTTGCTGAGGACACCAGGTCTGTAGCTATAGTGACCAGCGCTGGCAGCCATTCAGGAGAGATTGAACAGGTCTGTAGCTATTGCGACCTGAGGAGCTGATGCAGCCCATACAAGAGGGGATACCTAGGAATAGGTAGGATAGTGTTAATGGACACATATTGCAAAGTGACTTGTTTTTGCAAGATCATTAACATAAAAAGCAATCCTTGTAGTGAGACAACCCCTTTAAATGGACATATCAAGAAAGACCACAAGTCCTCTTTTTAACAAGGACCCGTGACATCTCCTGACATGTCTGTTATTGTAAACGTTAATATTTCCTATGGAGAAACCATATTGGAAAATCTGCTCTTAGCTTATGTGAACAATACCAAGAACCAAACCAACACAATAAAAATGTGTATTAAATATATTATACTTTATTGAATATATAGATTAAAAACCGTGACATAATGATGATAAAAATCTTCATCTAGAATTGAAAAGACACATTAAACCCACAAGATTACACAAAATTATACAGGATATCAAATATGGTACATATACAATGACATGATTATAAGAAAATTCATATAAATTAGGGATGTGCCGCACCAACGTGCATTTTGTCTGCGCTTTGTCAGGGAGTATAGTGTTAGGGAAATGTGGCAGGTATATATGGAATTTTTTTTTACCAATAATAGTAAATAGGCATATATTGATCTAATAATAACAATCAATTTGGGAGTACATACCAAAACAGGTGTACCACACTGAAGAGATACAACAGAAAGCACAACCTGTAGGACAATCAAAACTGAATAGATTAAATGCACCTGCCGAATGTGAAAAAATATAAGCAAGTGATAAATGATAGTGAATGAGAGTACACAATGATCCCTAAACATGAACAACTTTAGTGATAAAAGAAGTAAATACCCAATAAAGAATGAAAAAAATTAAGAAAAAAATGGTACGCGTGTCTTGGTATGTACTCCCAAATTGATAGTTGTGATACAACAATTCTGGAGCATCTTCTCTAAGGCGATGTCCTGGCTTTTCACTCCAAGGCCATTTCCTCCACAGAAATACGAGGTAACAGCTCAGATTTCTGCGAGGATTTTAGCTAACAGGTGTTTTTTTGTCTCTGGTTTGGATGCAGGTTAGCTCATGTCCAATGTCCAGGGCTGCCATCCGTTATCAATTAACCGTTTCAAGCCCCATACAGCCAAATTAAATGGGGCCCCACCCATTACTAGTGCCTATTTTTTAACATATCAGTGGGCCTCTTTTTGATTAGGGCCCCTGACAGGACTACTGCCTGTACTGCCCTATTGGCACCCCTTCCCATGTCCCTCCCCCCAGGAGAAGGATCCGATGAGGATCTGCTCAAAAGAATTAACATGTTCTTTATTTTTTTTTTCCCTACACCACAGGTTTTAAATCAGTGGTATGGAAAATCCATGCTGTAGTTCACACAAGAATTTAGTTTCACACATTTTTTCACACAAGAATTTCCACATGGAAATCATTGTGGAAAACGCGTTGAAGTCCTCGTTAAAATCCGTCATGCGAACGAACCCTTAAAACTTTGTGTTATTTCTTTGCTATTGTTTCTAGAAACGGTAATACCCATCTGACAGATTAAAAGCAACACCCCACAAATTGGTAACACCAATCGCCCATGTGATTTGTCGGTTTTGCTAAAGTCAGTGTGTTTAGGGAAAACCCCTTGAAAAGGCTAGTTACCCGGCTTTTGCGGGGCGTCAGTAACCCCCCAAAATTTCGGGGGTGACGGGACTCGCGCGTACCCGAGCGGGGGGGGGGAGGGGGGGGCCGCCCCCCGGGCCCCCAAAAATTTTCATTATTGCACGCGAAAGCACCATGATAAGCATAATGCCAACTCTCCGTTTTTGGGGGGGGGCCCCGCTATTTGGGGCCCCCTCCCGCCCTCCCCGGGGGGTTGGCATTTCTCCCCCGGCCTCAGCGGCGGGGGTTTTAAAATTACCGCGGCGCAAGAGTAGCGTGGTGCGCTACTTTGCCCCGGGGGACCGCTCATACGGGGGGGTGAAGCGGCCGCAGCGGGGGTAACCCCCCCCCGGTCTCACTGTGGGGGAGGAGGCAGGAGGGGTCGCTCCCTCCTCCCCTCCCCCTGTATGTACGGGCCGGGTTTGGCGGCACATACAGTTCAGCGGCGGGGGGAAGTGGCGCGGTGCTTCACTTCCCCTGCGCCGTGAGGAGAAACGGGGGGGGCTGGGCCCCGCTGCAGGAGCCGTGAGGTGAGTGGAATTTTTTTTTTATTTTTATTGCTTTAGGGGCTTCTGGTAAAAGAGAGGGCAACTACCTGGCAACAATGGGGGCATCACAGGAACAAGGGGGGGATACCCGGGAACAAAGGGGGCACTACCGGGGTAAAATGGGGGGATCCCGGCTAAAAGGGGGCACTACCCGGCAAAAGGGGGCAACCTGGAACAAAGGGGGCATACTGGGAACAGAGGGGGGGCACTACTGGAAGTGGGGAACCACCGGTAAAGATGGGGGACTACCTGGCTAACAGAGGGGGCATACCTGGCAACAGAGGGGGCCTACCTGGCAACAATGGGGGATATGGCAACAAGGGGGGGACACCTGGAACAAAGGGGGCATTTCCCGGTAAAAGTGGGGGCACTACCTGGAACGGGGGGCACTACTGGGTACAGATGGGGGCACTACCTGGTAACAGATGGGGGCACACCCGGGAAAAAGGGGGGCACTACTGGCAACAATGGGGGCACCCTGGCTTTAAATGGGGGGGACTACCTGGGTAAAAGATGGGGGCACTACCTGGCAAAAGATGGGGGCACTACCTGGCAAACAATGGGGATACCTGGGAAAATGGGGCACCCTGGCAAACAATGGGGGCACTACCTGGCAAAAATGGGGGCACTTGGCAACCAATGGGGGCACACCCGGTAACAAATGGGGCTTATGGGTAAACGATGGGGGCATACTTGGTAAAGATGGGGGCATATTGGCTAAAGTGGGGGCATACCGGCTAAAAAATGGGGGGACTACCTGGCTAAAAGATGGGGGATACCTGGGAACAGAGGGGGGATACCTGGGGAACAATGGGGGGCCCCCTGGCTAACAGATGGGGGCACTACCCGGCTAACAGATGGGGGCACTACCCGGCAAACAAGGGGGGCCCACCTGGCAAAAAAAATGGGGGGGCTACCTGGCAAAAAATGGGGATACCTGGCAAAATGGGGGGGACTACTGGCAAACAATGGGGGGACTACCTGGAAAAAAGGGGGGCCCCCTGGACCAAAAGGGGGGACTACCCGGGGTAAGATGGGGCACTACCTGGAACGATGGGGGATACTTGGTAAGATGGGGGGCCCACTGGCTAACAGATGGGGCACACTGGCTAACGATGGGGGGGATACCTGGGTAAAATGGGGGCACTACTGGCAACAGAGGGGGATACCTGGCAACAGAGGGGGCACACCTGGCAAACGATGGGGGGACTACCCGGCTAAAAGATGGGGGACTACCCGGCTAACAGATGGGGGGGGGGCACTACCTGGCTAAAAGATGGGGGGCCTACCTGGGAAACAATGGGGGGCACTACCTGGCAACAATTTGGGGGACTACTGGGGAACCCAAAGGGGGCACTACCTGGAACCAATGGGGCACTACCCGGCTAAAAAATGGGGCACTACTTGGCTAACGAGGGGGGACTACTTGGGTAACGTGGGGGGACTACTTTGGGTAACGAGGGGGGGACTACTTGGCTAACAGATGGGGGCACTATGGCTAAAGTGGGGGCACTACTGGCAACAATGGGGGACTACCCGGTAACGATGGGGGGCCACCTTTGGGTACAGATGGGGGGCCATGGCTAAAAAGGGGGGACTACTGGGTAAAAGATTGGGCACTACCTGGCAAAAAAATGGGGGCACTACTGGCAACAAAAGGGGGCACTACTGGCAAAAAAATGGGGGGGAACCGGAACCATGGGGGGGATACCTGGCAAAATGGGGGGATACCTGGCTAACAGATGGGGGGCACTACCGGGTAAAAAAAGGGGGGCACCACCTGGTACAGAGGGGCATTACTTGGCTAAAGGGGGGGATCTACCAGCGGGGGCACTACCGGTTATGGGGGGGGTACTACCTGGGTTAAAAAGGGATCTCCTGGCTTTCTTTTAAAGCGTTATGCTTTTTGGGGAGTGGGTGGGCTTTTTGAAGGGCGGGCATACCGAAAGATGGGGGTTCCAGCAAATTTTTTGGGGGGGCGGCCGCGCGCGCCCTAGAGTCCCCCGCTTTTTCACTTTCAAAAGTTTTTGGGAAACTTTGTGAATAATTACATGTCACTTAAACCCCCCCGTTGTATTTTACTCCGGGGAAGGGGGGTAATCCCTGTTCTCAGAGAACGTGGATTTTCCCTAAAGACTGGGGGTGCATTTTCCCCTATTTGCGCATACGGCCGAAATAAGCGGGGGAAATTGCCCAAAATTTAAAACCCGGGAACAAGCCTAAACAGGGAATTGTAACCCACCCGCTGATTTTCAGTAATCATTTCTAGAAAAAATAACAGGGGAAAACAGCAAACCCAATTATAAGGCTATGTCTAAAATGCAGTGGAAAAAAAACGACTAAAAAACAAATTACAAAAAAGTTCATAAACTGATTTTCTGCCACTGTCTGTAAAAAAGCAGCTAAAAAAAACGGCCGTTTTTTTGGCGCTTTTTTTGGCAGTTTTTTAAAAGGGTTTTTTTTTTTTCTTCAAGCCTGTTTTTTAATTATGATAAATTTTAAGCCATTGGATGAAAACTCCAACCTACAAAAGGGTAAAAAAAGTCTATTTTATTTATATGTCTTTTTAGCGTTTTATGGGTTTTGGCACTAAAAAAAGTTATTTGGTTTGTCGCCAAAAAACTTTTTTTATGGTTTTGGCCCCGTATCCTTTTTTTTTTTTAAGGATTTTGGTGCTTAAAATCTATTTTTACGGATTGTTACGCAATAAAGTTATTACTTCGACGCTAAAAAACGTTTTTTTAGGGATTTTGGCCAATCCCTTTTTTTTTGGGGTTTGGCAAAAAATCCTCTCTTAACTTTAAAAAGCGCCAAAAAAAAATTTTTATCTCGTTTGATGCCAAAAAATACATTTTTTTTTTCATATTTTAGCGCTAAAATACATTTCTTAACATGTTCTGGCGCTAATAAAGTTAAGAAAAGGATTTTAGCACCAAAATCCCTAAAAAAAAGACTCTGCGCCAAAATTTAAAAAAAAGTTTTTTAGGTCAGAAGCGAGATAAAATTGCGCCCAAATCTGTAAAGAAAAGTATTTTAGTGCCAAAAACCGTAAAAAAAAATGTATTTTTGGTAGAAGCGGTAACTTTATTAACGCCAAAATATTTAAGAAAAAAGGGTTAGCCACAAAATCTGCAAAGAAATGGATTCTGAGCCAAAATCTATAAAAAAAATAAAATTTTTGGAAAAATAATGAATTGCGCAAAAATTGTTAGCGGCCAAAGCTCATCATTTTTTTACAAAAAGGGACAAAAAAAGGGCCATCAGAACTTGTAAGGTTTTTATCAGGTTTTAAACCTTATTAAAAACCCACTATAGGTGGGCTTGGGTCTCTGGAGGGTTTTCATTTAAAATGCGGGAAAAAACTTCCCGGCTTTTTTTCATAATCCTTAGTAAAATTTTTTGCCTGTCTGGGTTTTTTAGAGCATGTTGCAAAAAAAGACCAGTGAAAAAAAAAGAGCAGAAAAAAGTCTTTTAGACGCAGGAGGTTTTTTACAAGAAATTTTTGGGGGTGTTAAGTTGTTTTTCCAGCGTTTTTAGAAAACAAAAACGCTAAAAAAACGGGGCGTTTTTTTTGGGAGTGTAGAAAGCTAAGAGAAATGCTCCGGGTTTTTTTTTTTTCCCCCTGGAATGCAAATTTTTTTCCCAAAAAATTGGGGTATTCACAGGTCCTCTTTAATTTAATTGTCAGTATACGTTCCCTTGGCGAATTTGCGGGGCCCTGCAAATACAGTAAAAATATTGTCCCAAACGCATATTGAGATCGCGAATTTTAGTCTATTTTTGGTGTGTAATGAAATTTTATAAAAAGTAACCCGTCACTTTTAGTGCATAGCCCCAAAAAGCATAAACGCCTCGGGCCCTTGTGTTTAAAAATGCTTACTTTGAGTGCGCCTTTAAAAGCGTAATGAAAGGGTATTCGGTGTTACCTGGAAATCATCTTTAAAGCATTAGAATATTGTACACAGAGTTAATAAATTTTAGTGCTTTTCACTTTTTTTTTTTATAAAAAAAAAAAAAAAAAAAAAGGGTGCTGGTGGTTTAAAACACGGTAGCTTAAACTTGCTATACCCATTTTCTGTTCCCGCAAAATTAATTTTTATTTGGGTAAAGCTTTGGGTTTACACGCAGGTATCA
>JAODAL010007565.1:0-124305 GCA_025379985.1 Phyllomedusa bahiana
TAGGTGTATTATTTGGTAACTTATTTATAAGGTATTATGCTATCATATGTAGGTGAGCGCTTTTAAAAATGCAAATTTGTCAGTGGTGATTTTCTTTGTACAGTGACTGCTGAGGTGATGGGCAGGATCTATGTGGAATACGGGTAAAATTTGTTACAGGAGCATACGTTTTTTTCTGTAAAAATACATCAGTTCACAATGTGGCGTGAAAAATGCTGTGTGGACACAGCTCTACTGAGCAAAGCTTAACACAAAGGGCCCAGGCCCTGGATGTTTTGGGACCCTAACAACGCTCCTGTAAAGTAGTCAGTGTTAACCTTGTGTAAGTGTAAATTTGTTGTGCCCTCAAAATAACTCAATACATAGTCATAAATGTGCAAACCGCTGGCAACAAAAGTGAGTTCACTCCTAAGTCAAAATGGACAAATTGTGCCCAAAGTGTCAATATTCTGTGTGGCCATCATTATTTTCCAGCACAGCCTTAACTCTCTTGGGCATGGAGGTCACTAGAGTTTCACTGGCTGCAGCCACTGGAATCCTCTTCCCTCCTCCATGATGACATTGCGGAGCTGGTGGATCTTACAGACCTTGCGCCCCTCCACCTTCTGTTTGAAGATGCCCCATAGATGCTCAATAGGGTTTAGGTCTGGAGACATGTTTGGCCAGTCCAGAACCTTTACCCTCTTTTCTTTAGCAAAAAGTGGTCAACTTGGAGGTGTGTTTGGGATCATTATCATGGTGGAATACTGCCCTGCGGCCCAGTTTCTGAATGGAGGGGATCATGTTTTGCTGTCCTATGAAAAGATATAATAGAATATTTACAAAAATGTGAGAGGTGTACTTACTTTTGTCAAATACTGTAGATAGATTAACATGAGACCTGCACTCTTGGTGCCTTCCTGCAGGATCTATGTGGTATGGGTAAGTGGGTTGCCATGGGGGGACCCCTTTAGGTCATACCAACTCTCTCTGTTCATCAGGGAGACTCCCTGAAAAGGAGAAGTCCTCCTGGGCTCCCTGAAAAGATCTCCTGCTATGGTAGGTTTTCCGTAAAGCACCGGCAGGGACGGTTTTACTGCTAGGGGCCAGTTCCGGTATTTTATTTGTACCGGCCATGTCCTGTACTGGTATTTTTTAGAATACACTCTTGGGCAGCCTATTAGGATATGTTCACACCGCTTTTTTGGACACTGTTTGGATGCTGATTTTTCAGCGCCCAAAACAGCATCAAAATCTCGCCTGAAACGCGCTTCTTCAGAAGAGGTTTTTGATGAGGTTTTGGATGACGTTTCCACCCATACAAATTAATAGCCAGGGCAAAAACCATGCTGAAAAATGCACCGCGCACTATATACACTAGTGCAGTATATATGACTGAAAAAGGGCCAAATATAGTCACAAGTTGACAATGTTTGGTTGGTTTTAGCCTAAGTCTATATGGCAGCTAAACCACTTTATACATCTGAGGACTTTTTTTTACTGGACGTGGGTTGCTCTGTAAATAGCGGTGGTGCCAGGGTAAGGTTATGTTCACACGACAGCATTGCGGCGCATACAGTACGGCCGCAATTACGCCAGGTGATTGGGGAGTCACTCTGATACACGCGTATCCCCAAAGCACAGGGGGACCGGCAGCCCGCCGGCCCCATTGACAGTCATTACTCGCGGCGCGTATTCGCCGCAAGTAATTGACATGTCACTTATCTCCGATCGTGTTGTACGAGCGGGGAGAGGAGGCGTAATCTATGAGAACTATGGATTACCGTAATTTCAGAGCGCATCTCGCCCGTATTAGAGCGCAAATATCATGCGAAATGCGCGCCAAAAGTACTCCGTGTGAACTTATCCTAAAGCATCATTAGAAGCCCTGACATCATTGTAGCTCGGCTCTGAAGCTGATTGATGTGCTGTTATCCAGCTTGGATGCTGGTTAGGAGATCCAACGTCCAGTAAAGCTGAAGGATACCACGTCCCTTATCAGCTTTCCTCCAAAACGGTTACACAGATGTGACAAGGGGGTGTGGCTTTGTGCAAATGAGGTTGTGTCATGTAAAACAGGGGGTGTGGCCTATTCAAACCATGCAGGCAGCAAGCTGCAGTTCAATATCTCCCTGAAGGCCACTTCCAAAAGTTGGCAAATATGCTTTAGGTACAGTCACAACAGACGATAAAACACAATATTTCTTTAGAAGTTTTATTTGAAAAAAATGAAACATAGTAAACACTGAACGTAGCTGAAAGCTCTATGCAAACTCAGCTCCCTTATTCCAGCACACACGTGGCAATGCAGCAGGAGTCACACATGTCCATGCTCAGAAGCTGTATACAAAAGTGAACAACAAAACAGTATAGAAAACAACTCAAAACAGAGAAATCTCTCTTCAGTGTTTCTTTCAGACAAGGCGAAAAGTCTCTAAAACTCTGTAAAGCGTTTTGATGAGAAGCCGGGGGTCTCATGCCGGAAGCACTCGGAATCTATTTACACTTCTATAAATACAATTATTAATTATACAGCAAAGAAAAGATCATTTATCCATGAAATTGTACATGATGCAGATAACACTAGCACTGGACGAGACATGGCCTTATCTCCACACAAAGGGTTACACGGCTTGACCACATGTCTTGTTTGGGTAAATGGACATCATATCGGGGGTTCTCCTTTAGGAAGCAGAAACAGCCAGTAATATGGCTTTTTTTGGACAAACCCATCACCTGCACACAGAGGAAGCATTTATTAAAGGGGTTGTCTCACTACAAGGATTGCTGCTTTTTATGTTAAAGATCTTGCAAAATCAAGTCACTTTGCAATATGTGTCCATTAACAGTATCCTACCTATACTGAGATATCCCCTCTTGTATGGGCTGCATTAGCTGCTCAGGTCGCTGTAGCTACAGACCTGTTTACTCTCTCCTAATAGGCTGCCAGCGCTGGTTGCTATAGATACAGACCTTTTAATTTTCTCTTGATAGGCTGCCAGCACTGGTTGCTATAGCTACAGAGCTGTTTGATCTCTCCTGATAGGCTGCCAGCACTGATTGCTATAGCTACAGACCTGGCTTCTACTGCAGCCTAGTAGAAGCCAGTAAACACATCCCTGAATTCAGAATGAAATCAAGAAAACAGGACTAAGGTCAGATGAATCAATGTAGTGAGACAACCCCTTTAAGGAGGATGAGCTATGACTCAGAATCTACCACTTGTCTAGTTCACGGTTCAGCATTCAAGTTCATGAGAATGTGTTGCAGTACCAGAGATAGCCCATAGGCAAGGGTGGCGCTGTTTCTGGGAAATAAGAAAACCTTGTTTTTATACAACCCTTAAATAAATGTCTTCTTATAGGGTCAGAAGCACAAACTCATCCCACAGAAATAGCTGCCAGCTCTGTGTGCAGGCAGTGCCTCCACTGTTTCTCTAAGCTGCCTCTTTTTCCAACATTTTTAGGTGGCCTCGTTGTAAATATTCGCTTCTTGTTAATTACTGGCAATGCAAAATACCGCAGGCAATAAATTGAAAAGATGTGGTTTGAAAAAATCATATCCCATTTCTTACATATAATCTCTGATAGAAAATGATAACCGAAATCTGACTGGTTGCTGTGGGCAAGGCCTCCATTTGTAATCTATTATAGTTTTATACATGACACCTTGTACGTGTCACTAACAATGTATTATATATGGGGGGAAAATCTCTCCTTGGGGAGTCACCAATAAATTGGTCGGTGTGAGGATTTACTTGCCATTTAGACCTCACTGACTGTTTTACATAAAGCAAAGGCTTCTGGGAAAAGAGCTGAGGAGCTCCACAGCGCACTCTATTGGATGTAGTCATCCTCAATTCACATGTAGCTTGCAGGAGCCTAGCAATGTGAAAGGGATTTAAGCCGAACCAATTAAGTTCAACTACAGACAGCTGTTTCAGGGTATTTGCTCTTCCTCAGTGCAGAGTAAAACTTACTGGATGGCTGGGTGAGAGACGAGAGTGGTGTTAGAGCCAGGTGAGGAACGTATAAAATAGAGCCCTGCTGCCATCTAGAGTCCACCAAGATGTATGACAGCAGTAAACTGTAGCAAAAAAGTGCTATAAAAGATGAAAGTCTGCTGATCCTCCAAGACTGCATACATTATGTAAAAAGGAGCTCTGCCAATATCTAGTGGCCCCCAGAGTGTATGACAAGAGTCAGGACTGGGACACGGTAGTCTAGTCTATAAATTCCGGCTCTCCGGCTGTTGGGAAACTACAACTCCCATCATGCCCACTGATGTAGATTATATAAATGCATGATGGGAGTTGTAGTTTCTCAACAGCTGGAGAGCCGCAGTTAGCAGACCACTGAAAAATTCAACCCACTCCATCCCTTCTTGTGTCCCCTTTCTGCCTGGGATGAGGCGGCGCCCTAGGCGGTCGCCTACCTTCCCCTATATGTCATCCCGAGCCTGAGAGTGCATACATTATGTTTAAAGGAGCTCTGCTACCACTTAGTGACCTCCAGAGAACATACATTACGCAAGAAGTAACCACTACCATCTAGTGACTCCCCACAAGTCTGACAAGAGTGCATACAATATGTTAAAATGACCCCTGTTATCATCTAGTGTATGACGCGAGTACGTACTTAATGTTAGGAGCTCTGCTACCACCTAGTGTATGATGAGAGTACCTACATCATGTTAGAAGGAGCTTTGCTACCACCTAGTGTATGATGAGAGTATCTACATCATGTTAGGAGCTTTTGTACCAACTAGTGTATGGATAAAGTAAACCTATTGTCATGTTTAGAGCTATTGTACTGCTACCACCTAGTGTATGATGAGAGTACCTACATCATGTTAGAAGGAGCTCTGCTATTAGTCAGTGTATGATGAGAGTACCTACATCATGTTAGAAGGAGCTTTGTACATAGTGTATGATAGAGTCCCTACATTCATTTTAGAAGGGCTTTGCTACCCCCTTGTGTATGATGAGAGTACCTACATCATGTTAAAAGGGGCTTGCTACACTAGTGTATGATGAGAGTACCTACTTCATGTTAGAAGGAGCTTGTTACCACCTAGTGTATGATGAGAGTACCTACATATGTTAGAAGGACTTTGCTCCACCTATGTATTGATGAGAGTACCTACATCATGTTATAAGGAAACTTTGGGGTTTTACCACCTAGTGTATGATGAGAGTACCTACATCATGTTAGAAGGAGCTCTGCTACCACCTAGTGTATGATGAGAGTACCTACATCATGTTAGAAGGAACTTTGCTACCACCTAGTGTATGATGAGAGTACCTACATCATGTTAGAAGCTCTGCTACCACCTAGTGTATGATGAGAGTACCTACATGATGTTAGAAGGAGCTCTGCTACCACCTAGTGTATGATGAGAGTACCTACATGATGTTAGAAGGAGCTCTGCTACCACCTAGTGTATGATGAGAGTACCTACATCATGTTAGAAGGAGCTCTGCTACCACCTAGTGTATGATGAGAGTACCTACATCATGTTAGAAGGAGCTCTGCTACCACCTAGTGTATGATGAGAGTACCTACATCATGTTAGAAGGAGCTCTGCTACCACCTAGTGCAGCACATTTCAACCAAAGGTGATGTTTTCTGGCATATGACAAGTGTAGGAAACTACTCAGCAAAACATCCAGTATAGCAAAATAAAAACTAGTGATCTCATAGGGGTAAGACAAAATTAAATGACGACTGCAAAGTATATATATGACCCCATTCACTGCAGGGAAGAAGAACTATAGGATATCTGTGGATTTTGCATTGCTCACAATTTTGCGACCTAAAAGGGTAGAATACACTTTATGAAGCAAAGTGCGTAGAAACGAGCCAACGAAAATATATTTATATCTATTTATATCCATCCTGTAAAAAAAAAGCAAAAAGGAAATGAAACATCTTAAATAAGCCTAATGTGTGCTGCCCGCAGCCTCTATTTTTATGCTTTTTTAATTATTATTTTATATCAAACACTGATCTGAAGTCCTGCTTTCATGTACTCCTTAGAGTTGCCCTGCAATAAGTACATTAAATAACGTTTTTTTTTTGTTTTTTTTTTTAACATAATCCTCCATTATTTAAACCTTTATAAAATGTATGGAAGGAAATGGCGCCTTAAAATCGAAAAGCTGGGATTAATTATTCAGGCAAAAGAAATTTTCCTCCTGAAACAGTGGATTTATTGAATTTGGATTATGTTTTCTAATGTAGATTGACCAGATAGGGATTACGCTGTATAATTTAGATTGTTTGTATTAGGATTTGTTTTATAATGTAGATTTAGTTGTCCAGATAGTTTGGATTTAATTGTGGTAGTTAAATTTTTAGATTGTTAGGGTTAGGGATTTAGTTTTTTAATGTTTAAATGTAGATTTAGATTGCCCAGATAGGGATTATGCTGTATAATTTTTAGGATTTTTTTTGAGTTTTAGGAGTATATGGTTTTTTAAATAATGTTTTCAGATTTAGATTGTCCAGATAGGGATTATGCGGTATAATTTAGATTGTTGGATTAGGATTATGTTTTATAATCCAGATTTAGATTGTCCAGATAGGGATTATGCGGTATAATTTAGATTGTTGGATTAGGATTATGTTTTATAATGTAGATTTAGATAGTTCGGAGAGAGATTATACTGTATAATGTAAATTTAGATGGATTGGAATAAGATGATTCCGTATTATGTAGATTAAGGCCTGGTTCAGATCTAGGTTGGAGGTTCCATTCAAAACCTTAATTGTAAATTGCTTCAAAAATTATGGAAAAAAATAGCATAGCATGCAGCACTATTTTTCCATTAACATGACAGACCCAATTGTAGTCACGGTCATAAGGGATTCAGCACTGCCAATGCGATGGAGGCCTCAGATGAATCCTCCAATGCAGATATGAACCTGGGTTTCGATTGTTCAGATTAGGATTATGCTGTGTAACATAGTTTTAGATGGTTCAAATTGGGATTATGGTGTATAGTGAAGAATAAAATTGCTTGGATTAGGATTATGCTGTATAATGTAGATTAAAATTAAATTCACGTTTGGAGCCCATGTTGCAGATTCCTTCAAAAATTATGGAAAAAATTAAACAACATGCAGGGCTGTTTTGGGGGTAAAATAATGGACACCATGATGGATGGAAACCCGTCCGATTACAATAGAGCTAATGAGATACACTGTGCGATGTTATCTGTCATGTTATGGATCTGGCACCGCCTCTGAAATGCAGGCCCTTAATGCAATCTCCAGTGTAGAAGTGAACTGGGCCTTTGATTGTTCAGATTAGGATTATGCTGTATACTGTAGTTTATTCAGATTATGCTGTATAATGGAGATTTATATGAGTATACTATTGTATAATGTAGTTTAGATCACTCAGATTAGGATTATGCTGTGTAATGTAGATTTAGATCTCTCAGATTAGGATTATGCTGTATAATGTAGATTTAGATCACTCAGATTAGGATTATGCTGTATAATGTAGATTTAGATCTCTCAGATTAGGATTATGCTGTATAATGTAGATTTAGATCGGTCAGATTAGGATTATGCTGTGTAATGTAGATTTAGATCTCTCAGATTAGGATTATGCTGTATAATGTAGATTTTAGATCTCAGATTGGATTATGCGTTATAATTAGATTTAGATCTCTCAGATTAGGATTATGCTGTATAATGTAGATTTAGATCGGTCAGATTAGGATTATGCTCTATAATACAGTTTAGATCATCCAGATTGAGATTATGCTGCATAATGTAGTTTAGATTGGTCGGATTAGGATTATGCTGTATAATGTAATTTAGACCGTCCAGATTAGGATTATGTTGTAAAATGCAGTTTAGATAGTCCAGATTAGGTTTATGCTGTATAATGTTCATTTCGATTGTTCGTTTTATTCTTAGCTCCTATTTTGGCTATATTGTCCAATGATTCTTTCTGAAAAGTCTGTAAGGGGACATTCACATGCAGCAGATTGGTTGCAGGCATTTCTGTAAATCTCCCATTCATCTGAAATCCATGCATTTGCTGCAAAAACTTTCCCATACTAATTAAAAGCACTGATTTTTAGTTGCACAAATTTCTGCAAAAAAAAAAAAACCTGCAACAAATCTGCTGTGTGTGAATTCACTCTAATTCAGATGTTTCCCTTCCACCATGTCTGAATGACCATCTCTTTAATCTGGCTACACAAGATATTCCAAAACTTTATCACACCAGGTAGCTAAGCAGAGACGACCAACTATAAGGCTTGTGTGAGATACTTAAAGGGGATGTCCAGAATTCATATAACATGGCTGCTTTCTTCCAAAAACAGTGCCACACCTGTCCATAGCTTATGCCTGGCATGGGAACTAATCCTCACTGAACTTGCAGTAGCAAAAAACAACCTGTGGACACGTGTGATGCTGTTTCCAGAAGAAAGGAGCCATGTTTTTGGACAATGCCTTTAATAAGGGGATTCAGGAAACCCATTTGAAAGAATTTTAAAGGGGTTTTGCCAAGACGTAAGTTCCTTACCTATTGTCTGCTCAGAAGAGAAGATAAACATAGGATGCAGCATCATGGAGGAAGAGGTGGGCCTGAGCACAGAGCTAGTAAGCAGGGATCGTGTACAATGTTTACTCAAATAATCACATTACAACCAGTGGATTTTCTATACAAAAGAAAAAGGTCTTTCTCCACAGCCCCTTGCAAGCTGGTTCATGTGCCCTGCCATCAGATAAGAAGTGCAAACATGCAAGCCTGGCCAGATCAGCTCCTTTCAGATCCTGGTCATGTCTAATGTAAACTGTCAGGAAATTAAGGGGGACTGAGCAATGCTGTAGCTCTCACAGGCTTCACTTTTTGTAATCACATATATTTAGAAAAGTGATTAAATACCCATTTTGGAGGATCCCACGTCAACATTACATTGTGGCAAAACCCCTATAACTGAGGGCTTCCCCAATCCAGGTCTCTGGAGGACCCAGAATGTTTATACATGGCCTGTTTATTTCATTGGACACTGTGTTATTCTTCAGTTTTCCTGGGGGTGGCGCCGCAGGGGATTTAAACACTTAATGCTGAATTTCCCTACAGATTACAAGTGATCGCGGAGGTCTCAGGAGGAGGGGGGTGGGGAGGGTTTTTGATCGGTTTACCATCAGAAGGGAACAGGTCTGGATGATAGAATCTTACTGTGTGACCTTGGATATCTACTTGGATATTCTCTTTTTATAGGTGAATGAAAAAAATAAAATAAACTCCTTTCTCTTAATACTGAATTCAGAAATAGGGAGCACTTCCATCTGATAATCCAGAATATCCGATAATCCAGCATTTGTTTCCAGCACAAAAACCGTGATATAACATGTAGGTTTAATGTACATGAGAGCCCAGATCAAAGACATTTTAATGAGACCACAGCCCCAAAGAATAATGGAGGTGACTGGGACATGTTCCACATAAGAAATGTGACCCTGTAGACAGGGTAATGTAAAAGGTAACTGCACCCCAAAAAGCATCCTCCATTACTTTGCTAATCTTCCCTGGTTTGTGCGTCCTCATTGCTCACATCTGGTGACAACCATTGTATTTTTCAATGTAACTGAATGAGAGGTGGTCATGGCCCCAACCCCATCAGTATCATCTTAGAATGATAACTTTGTTGAATATCGTCCCTGTTAACTTTTGGATGTGGATAAGTCAATGTAGGGGAATCGGAGAGGACAATCGGAGAAATCGCCTTGGGAAACAATAGGGGTTGGAAAGAAGATGGGATGGGCCGCTCTTGTCCATGGGGGCTTTTTCTGATACTTGTGTGATTAATACATAGGTAGCTACACACTTGGCTACAGTCAGCGACTAAATGAGTAGTCTGCACTTTAATACACCTCAATTGACCCATAGGTGAACATGTTAAGACGCATTCATTGCCATGTGAAATACTCGTCCATATTGAATCTTCTAAAAACAATTTAAACAATTCATCCAATGGACATGTACTCCCCTACATGACTTGGGGGCCCATCACGGGTAAAACTTGGTCTGGATCTCGGGACTCACCAGGGGTCAGTGGTGGAAACGGGCACCTTATTTGGTGAAAGGAACAGGTCAGTCATAGGCATAGGGCAGACGGGTTTACCTTGGGCCCAGTTAAGGGCAGGATTCTGGGGGTCCACTTATCACCAATAAAACAGGACATATAATTAGGTCCAAAAGGTTATCTGTAAATTAACTCCCTGAATATATAGGACCAAGTAGATAGTCAGGGGCATAACTAGAATTGATGGGGCCCCATAGCAAAATAAGATGAGGGCTCCATCCACCTAATGATAGAAAACTAAAACAGCAGCATGAGTGGCTATATAGGTATAAATAATACTGCCACATATAAGAGACCCCACATACTAGTGCTGGATAACAGAAAGGGCCACATGTATGAAAACTGCCCAGATCTAAAATTCACTTTGTTGCCCATAGCTACCAATCAGATCGCCCCTCTCATTTTTCCAGAGCACTATAGGAAATGAAAGGGGTGCTGTGATTGGTTGCTATGAGCTCTGATTGGTTGCTAGGGGCAACAAAGTGAATTTTAGACCTAGACAGTTTTCATACATGTGGACCCAAGTACCTATTTCCTTCAAAAGCTATATCCTTCTTGGTTCTGATTGGGGCCCCTCAATCTGTGGGCTCCATAGCAGCTGCTATGTCTGCTATGGCTATAGTTACACCCATGTAGATAGTGACCTCATGAGGTTGTCATCTGCTGGACCTCGTGGCACTTTGAAGGAACGATTGGCCAGCAGATGGGCCAGCCTGACCCCAAAACCCACTACTGGACCAGAAGACCCCAAGTCAGGAAGGGGAGCACATCCTCACACATTGACAATGACATCACCGATCTCATCCTACAGAATACAACAAGTTCATGTATCCAGCACTGAAACATTGTACCAATATGATCGCTAATGAACCTGAGGGGAGAAAAAAAATCCATAAAAAAACTGAGATTTACAAAAAATAAATAAAAAATGTAAACAACATCCTGGGATAATAATTAAGAAAAAGCCCTGAATACTAGACATAAATAAATGTGGAGCTCCTCGTGGGTGGGCATTGCTACTAGAATAATTACACATCATTGCCCAATATTTAAAATAATATAAAAAAAAATCAACACAAAGTACAATACAAAAATTGACGTAAAAAATGTAAAATATACCTGGAAGCTATAAAATGAAAAGAAAGCAGAAAAGAGGCTCAAGGTGCCAAAAAATAGGGGCAGCCTTACTTTCGCATATGAAGTAACTAAAACAAGCATGTTCCACTGAGTAACCAGAAATGTACAATGACGTTGTGGGAGAATGTATCTAGGCCTCAGTCCTTTACACTGATAAAAGTGAAATGTTCCAAAAATTTCAGGTTCCACACTGCCAACTCTTTAGATTACACATCTGGATGGAGGTGCTCCTCTCAGATGCCATATTGGAAAGGTATCTCTGTTATGTCCTCAACAGGTCAATGTGACATCCATTCACTTCCATCCAGTTGGCTTCACAGCATCGAGAAACTGGGTATTTCTTTTTAACCATTTAGGAAGTCCATGTACTTCACATGTAGACTTGATGAACCTTCGAGTCACAATATTCTTCAATAAGGTCTCCATACCGCTTCCTCTAACCTTGGGGTGGTACCCATGTTGGTTGGAGAGTTGCTGTGGCTTCCTTCTGTCTCAACCACATCGTTCTGGTTCGGTAGGTTGGGGTTAAGTAGAGCCGACCCCGTTGAAGCATTAGTGCAAGGAGGAAGGATGCGAGGTGGCGACCTATCTCCTCCGGACAACATGGAAAACTGGTAGGACCCGGCTGATGTTCCGTAATCGAGGGGGTAGGAAGGGAAGCTGGCCTGGAATGGGCTTCCTTGAGCTTGAGACGATCCAGGATATGGTGGTGGTAGGTAGGTGTGGTACCTGGTGGCACTGGTCATGGCGGACATACAGATTCCTATGCCTGAAGACACTGGGGTTGGGGTATATATATGTAAACGCTCCAGGATAGTGCATGCGTTGATCCGAAATTGAGGAAAGGGTTGAGAACTGACGATCGATCCCAACCCGAGGATCGCTGAATGCGGTCAGATCCGAAGCCCCTGTGTGTACAAAATTAATACATGTAAGTCATCATTGTAGACAGTGCGCCCCAACCTCTGGCTGGTGCAAAAACACAACTCCTCCGGCTGCTAGACCATACTGGTAGTTGTAGTTTTGTACCAGCTAGAAAGAAAAGTTGAGTACTGCTACTGTATAACATAAGATCACATGCAAACACGATACTCCAGCTGTCAGTACCAGACTATGTCATTTAAAAAATTCCAAACTTCATTGGCAATATAGTCCAAAAAATATGAATATTGCTATGGATAAATGCTTACATTATGATCCTATTCATTTACATCAGAAATGCTGACGTGTTTTGGACAATAGTCCGTAGCATTAAGCTAAAACTAAGGAATATTGTCTGAAACGCGTCAGCATTCCTGATGTGAAATAATATAATCATGATGTTATAATTTATCCATAGCAATTTTCATATTTTTTTAAATTATCTTGCCAATAAAGTTTGGAATTTTTTAAATGAAATTGACTGGTATTTTAGGCTGGAGTATCATGTTCAGCTGGTACAGGATCGAGTCTTTCTGGCTCGAACATTTTTAGTGCTACCTTCAGCTGATAACAGGACTCAGGACAAGGTGAGCTGACTCTGATTTATTATAAAATGACCGTATAAAAGCAAAGTTTTTCAGCACAAAAAATGTGCTGAAAAATCCCTCCTTGGCTTATAATCGAGTCAACTGTTGGCGTCCGGGCACTGCCATGGCCGGGCGCCTCCTCCTCTGGGAGCACATACAGCTGAAGGTACTACTGCGGTGCAGAGAGCGAGCACTCCCTGCTCTGCAATAGGACTCCGGAAGGCCGCAGCTCGCAGCCCCCTCCGGAGTTTCTGGCACAGGCAGCGTGCTGTGTCATCACTCTGCCTGCGTGGCCTGATAACATCACACCCCCTGTGCAGGGAAGACAGAGCATCTCAGAGCAGTGGGGGAGAGAGGTGAGTACTTGTATTTTTTTATTTTTAAAAAAATCCCTGCCTACGGGGACATATACCTGCCTATGGAGGACACTAAACTGCCTATACCTGCCTATGGGGGACATTAAACTGCCTATGCCTGCCTATGGGGGACATTAAACTGCCTATACCTGCCTATGGGGGACATTAAACTGCCATATCGGGAAAATTACTGCTTATACTGGCCTATGTGGGACCTTTTCACCTTGGCCTATTTTCCTGATATGGGGATAATTGCCCTATTACGCCTTGGGGGCTTTAAACAGCCCCTATACATGCATTTTAGGGGGCAGATAATTGGCTATACCTCCTATTTTGGGGGGAAAACGCCCTATTACAAAATGGCCTAAAGATGGAAGTTAACTGCCCTTATACCTGCCTAATGGGGGAAAAGTTAAAACTTTAACATACCTTGGCCTTGGAGCTTTTAATGGCCTATGCCTGAATATGTGGGGAATTAAATGCCTATGGGTTTTCCTGATTTTTGGGGAAAATTAAACTGGCCTAAACTCCTACCTATAAAAGGGAAATTAAATGGCCGGGGGGGCCTAAACGCTTAGCCTTGGGGGGAAATTTCTGCCACGGGGAAATTTAAAGGCCTTTCCCGTAATTTATAATTACCTCCTATCTCTTTGGGGACACCTATAACGCCTTAATACGAGCTATTGGGGGAAGTTAATTCTTTACCTTGTTATGGGGACCTTAAATGCCTATTCCATGGCTATGGGGGGCATTTAAAAACCAAAACCCCCATGGGGGACAAAAGTGCCTTACGGTAATTTAACTGCCCATTACCTCCTTGGAAAAGTACATATTACCCGCTATACCATGCATTGAGGACATTATTATGCTATACCCCTATAAAAGGACAAAAAACTGCCTATTTCCTGACATAGGGGGCTTAAAATGGAAACCTGCTTAAAGGGGACATGAACAATCCCATCCTAATGGGGGCATTAAAATCTAGTAATTGGGTCATTTCCCAATTATGGCTTGAAAATTCTCGGGCCCTAGACATATTTCCCTAAGGCTTTAAATGTTTCAGACGGTGGGGTATTGCGGGAGGTATTTTAGCCTTCAATACGCCGTGTGCTACCGGCGGGGCCCGGGAAAGAGGGGGGGGGGCGGCAGCCCGGCCCCAAACCAATTCGGGGAAACTGCATTACACGGCGTGTAACCGGAAAAAATGACATGTCCCCTTTCTCTCCCCCGGCGTATTTGCAAGAGGGAGGAGGGGACGAATCCTAGTTCTCTATGAAACTTGGATTTTCCAAAAGCTGGGAAGGTTTTTCCGCCCGTATTTGCACAGTACGGCGAAATTTCGGGGTGAAAAAACGTCCCAAAGCCTGAAGGCCATTGTGAACCATAGCCTTGTAACTTATAATTGGAAGCTCAAGTTTAGTTTTCCACAGGGTGTCTTTTGTTTTGGGTAAAAAGTAGCGCTTCGATTAATACTTTGGGTTTGATTGATTTACCCAGTATGTCGGAAGGGTTGTTCTTTTAGGTGGAATAATTGGAAAAGGGGGCCTAATGGGCTGCCAACCGGTAACAACCTTTAAAGGTAGTCCTAAAATGCCATGTCCATCGGGAAAATAATAGGGTCAAATTGAGCTGTGGTCACCTTGTCTACGGGTCTTGGCAATGTTATGTACTTTCCTGGAAGACTAGAAGATCATTATCTGATGGGCCTTGATACATGGGTAGTGAGGTTGACAAATGACAAAAGAAGCTTGCTGGTAATAAAGGCAGTTTAATTGGAGCGCAGTTAAAACTGCACCAAAACTGAACTGTGTGAAAGCAGCCTTAGCTCACAGAAAATTGTCTAGACTGGATTATACTGTATTCACTAGCTATGCACAATGAGTCAGCCTGCGGACTAGGCTGTTCAACTCACAGAGCGTTGTCTAGACTGGATACAACTGTATCCACTTTGCAGCTGAGGGGAGAATTAGCTATGTACAATGTGTTAGGGTATGTTCACACGGCGTAATTGCGGCGCGCATTTCGCCACGTATTTGCTGTACATACTGTAGGCGCCGCAGTACATCGTGTGAACATACCCTTAGTCTACGAATATTTAGCTCACAGAGCATTGTGTAAACTGGATACAACTTCTCAGCTGAAAACGGGACCAGCTATGTACTATGTTTTAGTATTTAACTAGGCTGCTTAGCTCACAGAGCATTGTCAAGACTGGATACTATTTTGGCCACTTCTCTACAAGTTTGATGCCCATGAATTTAAACAAGTTTTCTCATTAACTGACAGTAAACACTTATCGTGCAAGTGGAGAGGAATTGAAACATAAAGTATATTAGAGAGTGTGTTAGAGGGGTGTTTATTGATTTAGTTTCATAAACATATTTTTTTTTACTTATGTACTCACTAAGCTTTATTAACCAATAATCGGAGAAGCCCTTTAACTTGCTAGAGCAAAATGTCCCGAATGATTACCAATACCTCTGGGCAGTCTCTGAACTCCGGCTCCCTAGCAGGCTATTGGGAAATGCTGGGAGTTGTAGTTTTGTAATAGCTATAGAACCAAAGATTAGGAATCACTGGTCTATAGCAATAATCCCTGACCTGTGGCTCCCCAGCAGGCTACCGAGGCATGCTGGGAGTTGTAGTTTTGCAGCAGCTAGAGAACCAAAGATTGGGGATCAGTGGTCTATAGCAATAATCCCCGACCTGTGGCTCCCCAGCAGGCTATCGAAGCATGCTGGGAGTTGTAGTTTTGTAATAGCTATAGAACCAAAGATTAGGAATCACTGGTCTATAGCATAATCCCTGACCTTGGCCCCAACAGGCTACCGAAGCATGCTGGGAGTTGTAGTTTTGCAGCAGCTAGAGAACCAAAGATTGGGGATCACTGGTCTATAGCAATAATCCCCGACCTGTGGCTCCCCAGCAGGCTATCGAAGCATGCTGGGAGTTGTAGTTTTGCAGCAGCTACAGAACCACAGATTGGGGATCACTAGTCTATAGCAATAATCCCCGACCTGTGGCTCCCCAGCAGGCTATCGAAGCATGCTGGGAGTTGTAGTTTTGCAGCAGCTAGAGAACCACAGATTGGGGATCACTGGTCTATAGCAATAATCCCCGACCTGTGGCTCCCCAGCAGGCTATCGAAGCATGCTAGGGGTTGGAGTTTTGCAGGAGCTAGAGAACCAGAGATTGGCACGCACTGGTCTATAGAATTATTTATGGTAGTTCATACCTGATAGGCGACTGGAGAGCTCCGCACTAAGCGACGTCATTCCACTGGCACGTCCAGGTGAAATGGGCGTTGCTGGGTGCACAGAAGGAGAGGCAATGGATCCCAGGTATTGGTAGGACTGATCGTAGGACCAGGAGGGAGAAGTCTGAACTTGTCTTGTGTCTACAGGGAAGGAAGAAAAGCAAACAGGTCCTTGGTTATCAGAAAGTGATTGGGGTCAAAGCAATGGTGTGGTAATTGACAGCGAGACAATAGATGTGCTGGACACAGTACATGTATCTTCTGATAAATCATATGAATACGAGGAACAGAACATGTCACCCCAGACACATGTCAGCCACTGAATGGTGAACATCCTTTCCAAATGCAACCTTAGACTGCTATCCAGAAGGAAGTTGGCACAACCTGGCGTCTAATACTCTGTGTATTATACCAATATAACATTGTATTAGTAGAATAGATAGATATCCGAACCAGTCTTGTTGTATAAAAGTAGAAATTTTAATCCAAGCAGTAAAAAAGTAAAGTATACAAAATAGCGCTCTCAGGACAAACAGGGCATGCGAAGATAGTGTAGCCTAACCAACGCGTTTCAAACAGGTGTTTATTCTTACTCTTAACCATGAATAAGACCCTCTGTTCGAAACGCGTTGGCTCGGCTACTCTATCTTCACATACCCTGTTTATCCTGAGCCCACGTTTTTGTATACTTTTTGTTTTTTACTGCTTGGATTAAAATTTCTACTTTTTACACCACAAGACTATCTATTCTTCTACCAAGTGACTGCTACGTCCAGCACAGCAACGGTGAGCTGTATATTGCATTTTACTTGTATACAACATTGTATTAGTGCACATCTCACAAGGGAAGACGATACTAAGGTGTTTTATCGGTAGTTTAACACAGAACTGCAGACAGACCTACAACACATCATCCAGCTTAGAAAACCTAAACCAAGTTTAGAAAACCTATTGTCATATACCACATTAGAGACTATTGAGTTAAAAGGGGGAAGTGTTGGATCATTAGTTCAGGATCCTCAACTCAGTCACAAAGAACGTCTCCTATTTTGCAGGACCTTCTCCTGTTCTGGATTACACAGACAACCTACACTATTCATTTGAATGGATTTGTGTAATACTCCATGTCACCTGTGGGTGTGCTGCAGGGAACAAGAACACTTGATGTCAGGTTATGGCTGATCACTGGGGATCGCAGCAGGAAGAAACTTCATGATCCACTCAGGATCATGGAAACCATCTAACAAGCAGGAATTGGTCCAAGTAGAGAACCCCTTTAAATAAACCTCAATAATTCTATAATAAAAATTACATAAATTCCTAATATACTCCTTGTTTCAATTCTTTAGCATTTTCAAGATCTCTGCTTTTTCTCATTGAACAGAAACAATCTCAATGTTCAGCGGCTAGAAACTCATCAGGACATTGACCTACTCACAGCTGAGGATTTGTTACAGTATATCAGAGCAGTGAGCTAAACATTATGGCCCGAATCCCTGCTCTATTCTAGACTACTCCAGGATGATAGGGATTTACCTACACTGATACACAGTAACAGACGACAGCTGTGTGAGGAAGAGTGTTCAGCTAGTGAATGTAAACCAGAATGTGTTTTCATTCACTGACCACAAGAATTGAAAGTGGTAAAGGAACATGATACACAAAAAAAAAACATGAAAAACCCTTAGAGACTTATGGCACTGCACAGTCAGCTCTGCTTCACTCTTTTGGAGGAAATTATAATATCTAAATAATAATTCATATCTAATGATCCCACACTATCAGTTTTAGGGTTAATCTGCCTTCTTGAGTTGCGCTTTATATCTTTTTACCACTAGGTGGTAGCAGAGGGCAGTAAATGGATAGTACTAATAGTGAAGACCCACCTGGAGGTGTAAGGACACACACCAAGCACTGCACAGCAGACACCCCAGGCTGTATGGGGAGGATTTCACACACAATGCGCTGCGGTGACATTCTTAGTAGGCGATGAATAGCAGTGCTGACCTTTGGACACGATTCTAGATGCCATTACTCACAAGTACAAATCCCAGAATCACTATGTACAATGATCTAGAAATCCCTGCTGCTTTCATGTCCTGTCCAGTCCACAATGTAGTAGTGATTTATCTTTTTTTTTTTTCCCAACAGCTGGACTAAGATATCGTCCAGCCTCCAGCTCTATCCAGGATATCAATAGACACGCTGGTAATACAGATGTAGCAGAGCCGAACTTGACGTCTAAGACAAGGAACCGCACTGCCTGTAGATCATGACCAAACTGAGTTACTATATTGCAGTACATTTAGTCTTATGTAAGACCAAACATTATAACCGTAATGTTGTGTGCCAAATGACCAACTCTGTTCTGCTGCATCTGTACTTTTGTGGTACAAGAATATGGCAATGTTACCACTGTAGGATAGCACTAACTATAATCATTATACTGTAGGAGAGTCCAGCACTAACTACAATTATCAAACTATAGGAGAGTACTGTACTAACTATAGTCACTTGCGTGTCATCCAGAGTCGGGTCACAATTAGATTCAACCTGAATTTTAGCAATTCGACTCATGTGGGCCTGAACTAAATTTTAAAAAAATTCACAGGAAAATCATCCAGCATCCCTAACACTAACCCTACCTCTAACCATAGCAGTAACCCTACCTCTAACCTTAACACTAACCCTAAAAGTAAGCTTAACTCTAACCTAACCCTACTAACCCTATTTCTAACCCTACTTACCTCAACCCTATCTCTAAACCTAAACTATCCTTAACTCTAACCTAACCCTATGTCTAGCCCTAAAATTAACCTTAATGCTAACCTAAACCTAATAACTCTATTTCTAACCTTACTTATCCCAACTCTATCTGTAACCCTAAAACTAACCATAACGCTAACCTAACCCTACTAACCCTATTTCTAACCCTACTTACCCTATCTCTAACCCTAAAACTAAACTTAACTCTAACCTAACCCTACTAACGCTAAATCTCTAGCTCTAAAACTATCCTTAACTCTAAGCTAACCCTAAGGCTATGTTCACACGGCTTATTTCGGGGCGTATTTACGGACGTATTTACAGCCGCAAATATGTCCTGAAATACGTTTCAAATAATGCCCAATTAGATGAGCATTGATTCCAATGTAAAATACGCCTCGTCGTTCACACGAGGCGTATTTTTGCTACGTATTTGCGGGCGTAAATACGTCCGTAAATACAATCGGAAAATTAAGTCCCCTGTCACTTATTGAGGCGTATTTTACAACATAAATCCCCATAGTAAAGAATGGGGATTGTATTTACGATGCGAAATATGCGCCACACTTTGTGACACGTATTTGAAACGTATTTCGGGACGTATTTGCGGACGTAAATACGTCCGTAAATACGCCCCGAAATAAGAAGTGTGAACATAGCCTAACGCTAACCTTATCTCTAGCCATAAAACTATCCTTAACTCTAACCTAACCCTATCTCTAGCCCTAAAACTAACCTTAATGCTAACCTGACGCTAATAACCCTATTTCTAACCCTACTTACCCCAACTCTATCTTAACCCTAAAACTAAGCTTAGCTCTAACCTAACCCTTCTTACATTAACTCAACCCTAATAATAACTGTAAACCTTAAACTAACCCTACCCCTATATTGAGGGTATGGTTAGAATTTGGGTTGGGGTTATGGTTTGGGTTTCATTTGAGGTTAGGGCTGAAGTTTTAGTTACAGTCAGGATTGGAGTAAGGATTAGACAGTTTGGTTTAGGGTCAGAATTAGGTTTGGAGTTTTAGTTAATGAGTTGGGGTTCTCCAGATGTGCGGCTGTCTTCCCATGCAATTTGGAGGCCTATGGCTGTTGATGTTTTCTGGAGGCCAGAAAACATATGGAGAATTTTACCCACAAATATGTTGATGGGATTCAGTTTCGGCTTCTCTTATACTGAACTCTGACCTATTCAAGCAACACTAATAATCACCCTGCACCTACTCAGCTTTTCTATGGAGTTCACTGAATGCAGATCTCTGCACCTGCCGCTTGCAGACATTCATTCCCCCAGTATCTGTAACCATGCCTCACTGGTGATGCCGCTAACACCCTCTGAGATAGTCATCTCCGTCCTCTATCTAATAGGAAGCAGCTCATGATTTTTCACAGCAACCAAGTCAAAAAAGCTGCAGTGTAAAGCAAGGCGAAAAGAATGAGCAATGAAATGAACCCCGAAGAAGACAGGCTGTGGATTTCAGACCCCGCTCCCACGGTAGGTACTTTTTAAAGACATAGGTGGAGGGGTGACCCCTGATCCATCCTGCTTGTTTTAAGGACTACTCATCTCATACTGACAGCAGCCGGATAAGAACGTTTTATTTTTTTTTGGTGGCAGAAGGGACACGGCAGGAAGTCAGCGGTTTCAGGTACTTCAGATTTGAGGATATGAAACATGAAGTAAGAGACTATGTGGAATTGAGAGTATAATTGTAGATCACTTTACGGAATGTACAGCATCTAATTATAACCTGATTATCCTCTAAGACAGTGCTACAAAACTACAACTCCCAGCATGCCCTGATGACTAGATGCTGGAAGTTAGGGGCACCAACAGGGCAGTACTCCTGTCAGGGGCCCGCGGATATGGTGCAAGATAGGAACTGATAATAGACAAGTAGCCTTGGTTTTTCAGCTCCTATGAGGCCCTGAAATAACTTATGGCCTGCTGGGAGTTGTAGTTCTACAACAGTTGTGAGGCCACAGGTTACAGAACAATGATCTAAGACCTTATAACACTCATTAGGCCTTATGTATGAAAACTGTCTAGCAGTAAGACTGTCTTTGTTGCCCATAGCAACCAATTAGAGCCAATAACAACCAATCAGAGCTCAGCTTTTAACTTTCCAGAGCAGTATAAGAAATGAAAGCTGAGCTATGATTGGTTGTTATAAGCTCTGATTGGTTGCTATGGGTAACAAAGACAGTCTTACTGCTAGACAGTTTGATAAATAAGGCCCATAGTGTTTATAAAATACTGGTTGTCACCCAGCTTTCCTGGGTCCTGAATGGAAATTATGGCTACTGATACACCCACAGATCCAATCCAGTGAGATTTGCCATTCAGGAGCCTCGGAAAGCTGGGTGTCAGTAGTAAAATTTTCTAATCCTCCATAGAAGATGATGTGACGACCCCGCACGAATGTCATTACCATTGCTCCAGCCGTATCGGCAGATTCCCGGTCACTTCTGGATGAGGTTTCACAATGTCTCCAGTGTCCCAGAAGGATTGGACATAATCTGCTGCAATGTAATCCAAACCACCTCCCCCACTGAGTAAGCAAACTGCCTGCAGACTGCTGTCACAGCCCCTCGCAGAGCCAGCGACCCCCCCCTCACAGCTGCCACTGTGTCAGTAATGGGATGCGGGCGATGGAACTACTGGACTGGAAGAAGTAGGAACAATCGCAGAAATCTGTGGCGGAATCTGGGGGAATTCCATTAGATTAGATTAGCTCCTGTAAATTGAGATTATCTACATCCCGTCTACTTGATTTCCAATGAAAATCCGAATTGCTAAGTGATGTCATTTCTTTTTTTCCAGGATATACAAATCTGCGTCAGCATAAGAATCTGCATCGTGTGAACTACAGCGTGGATCCCCACAACGCAGCTTCTGCTGTAATAGGGCTGAAGCCACCGCTAAATTACCCCCAAATGCCTCGTGTCCCCTTGGTATCATAACATTCCGCCAACTCAGCATTTCCTCAGTTACATCTGTTTCTAGATTACAGCTCCCACCCAACTTTTCTAGTCCCCTGAATGCTAATCCTGCAGCAATACAGCCATACACAACGTGTTAGATCTATTTATAGATTGCAGCTCCCACCCAGCTCTCCCAGTCTCCTGAATGCCAATCCTAAAGCAACAGAGCCTTATACATCATGTTATGTCTGTTTCTGGACAACAGCTCCCACCCAGCTTTCCCATTCTCCTGAATGCCAATCCTAATGCAACAGAGCCTTATACATCATGTTATGTCTGTTTCTGGACAACCGCTCCCACCCAGCTTTCCCATTCTCCTGAATGCCAATCCTAAAGCAATATAGCCCATGCTATATCTATTTATGGATTACAGATCCCACCCAGCTTTTCTAGTCTCCTGAATGCCAATCCTAAAGCAATAGCACTATACATCATGTTATATGTTTCTGGACTACAACTCCCACCCAGCTCTCCCAGTCTCATGAATGCCAATCCTAAAGCAACAGAGCCCTATACATCATGTTATGTCTGTTTCTGGACTACAGCTCCCACCCAGCTCTCCCAGACTCCTGAATGCCAATCCTTAAGCAATAGAGCCCTATACATCATGCTATACGTTTCTGGACTACAGCTCCCACCCAGCTCCCCAGTCTCCTGAATTCCAGTCCTAAAGCTACAGAGCCCTATACATCATGTTATGTCTGTTTCTGGACAACAGCTCCCATCCAGCTTTCCCAGTCTCCTGAATGCCAATCCTAAAGCAATATAGCCCATGCTATATTTATTTCTGGATTACAGATCCCACCCAGCTTTCCTAGTCTCCTGAATGCCAATCCTAAATCAACAGAGCCCTATACATCATGTTATGTCTGTTTCTGGAATACAGATCCCATCCAGCTTTCCCAGTCTCCTGAATGCCAATCCTAAAGCAATAGAGCCATATACATCATGTTATGTGTTTCTGGACTACAGCTCCCAGCCAGCTCTCCCAATCTCCTGAATGACAATCCTATAGCAATACAGGACTACACATCATAGAAGATTAGCTGGATATACCTTGCAGGATGTCAGAAAAGCTGGGTGGTAGCATAAGTAGGAATTGTGATGTCAAATTGTTGCCATCCATATTTCCAAGACTCCTGATTAGTAAACCTGCCTAATTTATGTTATATCTATTTTTGTATTACAGCTCCCTCCCAGCTCTCCCAGTCTCCTGAATGGCAATCCTAAATCAATAGAACCCTATACATCATGTTGTATTTGTTTCTGTACTACTGCTCCCACACAGCTCTCCCAGTCTCCTGAATGGCAGTCCTAAATCAATAGAATCCTATACATCATGTTATATCTGCTTCTGTATTGCAGCTCCCACCCGGCTTTCCCAGTCTCCTGAATACCAATCCTTAAGCAACAGAGCCCTATACATCATGTTATATGTTTCTGGACTACAGCTCCCACCCAGCTTTTCCAGTCTCCTGAATGCCAATCCTTAAGCAACAGAGCCCTATACATCATGTTATGTCTGTTTCTGGACTACAGCTCCCACCCAGCTTTCCCAGTCTCCTGAATTCCAATCCTTTTTTTGTAACTGTATTTTTATTCGAATTTTTTTTTTTTTCAATAAACAGGTATACAGTAGCGACATGCATCATATCCGTAAGGTATACAGAATTAACATGTACAACGCCGTTCAACATATCCAACATGACCTACATCAGTATTATAGTGCATAGAGTCAGATACCTCTTGGGAGGGCGCTACCGTGTCAAGTGAAGCCCAGTAGAGATGCAAATTTGCATAATCCTACTGGGTGGATACATGTGTCCCCACAGTACCAACTGGCACTGCAAGGAGACATGTACTCCAGTGCAATTGAGCACGAATGTGAGGAGAGGCGTGCTCCGACATTGCCTCCACGAAGAGTAGACAACGTGCAGGAGGCCCACCTTTGATTAATCCACGGCGAGGCCGATGGCCTCCTAAAGAATACCATAATAAAAATGAACAAAGAATACTAAAGTCAATCTCTTAATGAATTCCAATCCTTAAGCAATAGAGCACTACACACCATAGAGGATTAGCTTGATATACCTTGCAGGATGCTAGAAAAGCTGGGTGGTAGCATAAGTAGGAATTGCAAGGCTGGGTTGCGGAGCCGGGGCATTGTAAGGCTGGGTTGCGGAGCCGGGGCATTGTAAGGCTGGGCTGAGGAGCCGGGGCATTGTAAGGCTGGGCTGAGGAGTTGGGGCATTGTAAGGCTGGGCTGAGGAGTTGGGGCATTGTAAGGCTGGGCTGAGGAGTTGGGGCATTGTAAGGCTGGGCTGAGGAGCCGGGGCATTGTAAGGCTGGGCTGAGGAGCCGGGGCATTGTAAGGCTGGGCTGAGGAGTTGGGGCATTGTAAGGCTGGGCTGAGGAGTTGGGGCATTGTAAGACTGGGTTGCGGAGTTGGGGCACTGTAAGGCTGGGTTGCGGAGTTGGGGCATTGTAAGGCTGGACTGAGGAGTCAGGGCATTGTAAGCCTGGGTTGCGAAGTTGGGGCATTGTAAGACTGGGTTGCGGAGTTGGGGCACTGTAAGGCTGGGTTGCGGAGCCGGGGCATTGTATGGCTGGGTTGCGGATTTTGGGCATTGTAAGGCTGGACTGAGGAGTCAGGGCATTGTAAGCCTGGGTTGCGGAGTTGGGGCATTGTAAGGCTGGGTTGCGGAGCCGGGGCATTGTAAGGCTGGGTTGCGGAGTTGGGGCATTGTAAGCCTGGGTTGCGGAGTTGGAGCATTGTAAGGCTGGGTTGCGGAGCCGGGGCATTGTAAGGCTGGGCTGAGGAGCCGGGGCATTGTAAGGCTGGGTTGCGGAGCCGGGGCATTGCAAGGCTGGGTTGCGGAGCCGGGGCATTGTAAGGCTGGGTTGCGGAGCCGGGGCATTGTAAGGCTGGGCTGAGGAGTTGGGGCATTGTAAGGCTGGGCTGAGGAGTTGGGGCATTGTAAGGCTGGGTTGAGGAGCCGGGGCATTGTAAGGCTGGGTTGAGGAGCCGGGGCATTGTAAGGCTGGGCTGAGGAGCCGGGGCATTGTAAGGCTGGGCTGAGGAGCCGGGGCATTGTAAGGCTGGGCTGAGGAGCCGGGCATTGCAAGGCTGGGCTGAGGAGCCGGGGCATTGTAAGGCTGGGCTGAGGAGCCGGGGCATTGTAAGGCTGGGTTGCGGAGCCGGGGCATTGTAAGGCTGGGCTGAGGAGCCGGGGCATTGTAAGGCTGGGTTGAGGAGCCGGGGCATTGTAAGGCTGGGATGAGGAGCCGGGGCATTGTAAGGCTGGGTTGAGGAGCCGGGGCATTGTAAGGCTGGGTTGAGGAGTTGGGGCATTGTAAGGCTGGGTTGAGGAGCCGGGGCATTGTAAGGCTGGGCTGAGGAGCCGGGGCATTGTAAGGCTGGGCTGAGGAGCCGGGGCATTGTAAGGCTGGGCTGAGGAGTTGGGGCATTGTAAGGCTGGGCTGAGGAGCCGGGGCATTGTAAGGCTGGGCTGAGGAGTTGGGGCATTGTAAGGCTGGGTTGCGGAGCCGGGGCATTGTAAGGCTGGGTTGCGGAGCCGGGGCATTGTAAGCCTGGGTTGCGGAGCCGGGGCATAGTAAGGCTGGGTTGCGGAGCCGGGGCATTGTAAGCCAGGGTTGAGCAGCCGGGGCATTGTAAGGCTGGGTTGCGGAGCCGGGGCATTGTAAGGCTGGGTTGCGGAGCCGGGGCATTGTAAGCCTGGGTTGCGGAGCCGGGGCATTGTAAGGCTGGGTTGAGGAGCCGGGGCATTGTAAGGCTGGGTTGCGGAGCCGGGGCATTGTAAGCCTGGGTTGCGGAGCCGGGGCATTGTAAGGCTGGGTTGCGGAGCCGGGGCATTGTAAGCCTGGGTTGCGGAGCCGGGGCATTGTAAGGCTGGGTTGCGGAGCCATGGTGTAGCAGACGCTGGCACCCCTCCTATGCACCATTCCTCGTACCAGTCGATACTGTGGATGAGTAAATACATAAACTGTTCTGCTCCGTTTTTTTCTCTCAGTTATTTCATTACAAAAGTGATCAAATGGTTTTTAGCGGCTTCAGTTAAGTAACCCGAGCCAGTCTGTCTGCCGGAGGATCCGCACCAGAGACGCTCGGTGACAGAGGACTGACTAAGAATTCTGAGAGCATCACACATTAGTCATGAAGAAGATGAGTGCAGCACATAAATAGTCAGGGCAAGCTGGCACAACATGGCATTTCCTGCCGCTCGCACGCCCATTCTGGTAAGGCGTGTTCAACTAAACTATTTACCCCTTTCTGCAAGATTCCACAGCACTGAGTGGAGCACAATATATAGTACAGTCCACAGCTTGATAGTGTCAATCACACACTGGGTGCAGCCATGGGGTGCTGGCAGGGCTTGTGTCCTGGGGGCTGGCTAGGGGAATGAACCAAAGAAGAATTTAGATACAGAGAACCAAATTAAATCTTTGCTCTCGGTGAAGAAAAGCCTCGCTAAGACTCTGGGCCTTATGTATGAAAACTGTCTAGCAGTCAGACTGTCTTTGTTGCCCATAGCAACCGACCAGAGCTCAGCTTTAATTTTTCCACATTACTATAGGAAATGAATGCTGAGCTCTGATTGGTTGCTATGGGCAACAAAGACAGTCTGACTGCTAGACAGTTTTCATACATAAGGCCCTCTGTGTATATATACTGATGTAGCAGGGTCGAGTTTGTCATCTATGTGTGGAGTTTCATAGAATCTGTCTACACTTGAGACAGATTCCATTTAATGGTGATGTCCCTGGTGGTCTAGAGTAGTGAAAGGAAACCATCTCCATTTACCTGTAATGTTTGTAAATACAGAAAACCACATATTTAAGGTGCATTAAAATATACCTAGTAAAATAAATATTATTTGTTAGAAGAAAACATCCAATTTTTCTGTATTGTAAAATTCCAAATTTTAAAATGAAATAGTCAAATTTGTGTTTCAAAATGGCGGCAACCATTCCATAATATATTAAGCCGTAAATGTCTATGTATAGGGTTGTGAGCTCACACAAGCGGCTGACTGTATGTGGATGAGCCCATGCCTGCATGCGGCTGCCAATGGTAGCATATTATTTAGCTATTGGAGGGTGCATGGGGCAGGGCTGCCATAAGTAATTTTAGGCCCTCATACAGCCAAATTCTCAGGGCCCCTGCCCATACCAGCAAGATCCTGACAGAAGTTCTTCCAGTACTGCCCTGATATCGCCCAGTATGAGGGGAAATTTCTCGACCGCATCAAAACCGCGCTATCTATAGCAGCGCTATCTATAGCAGCATTATAATCAGTCAAATGACAAAGTCAGCTCTGCTACAGTGCTTCAGCTGCATATACATATAGATGTAGCAGAGCTGAACGTGTTGTCTCTTTATTATGTGTATAGTAACAGGCGAACATAAGCAGTCAAGCACAAGTTTCTGCTTCATTGGTAGACAGAAGCGAGAACTGGGTGTCTTACACTTATGGGCAATGTGGTCGGTATTCCCCTTTAAGAAGAGGGTGCAAATTACCCTCCGCCTCAGGCGGCAGAATGGATGGAGTCAGCAGCGCCTGCACACACTCTTGGGTGGGCAATACTTATACATACATTCCAGGGCTAATTTCATAGGAACCTAATTAACCTATGTTCTCGATGTGTGGGAGGAATCTGGAGTCCTCGCAGGAAACTCACCCACGTGGGGAAATTACAGACTCCATGCAGATGTTGTGCCTGGTTAACCTGCGGCTGTCAGGGCATGCTGGGAGTTGTAGTTTTTTTACTAGCTTAAGAACCAGAAGTTGGAGACGACTCCATCTCCTCAGTGCCGTAAGACAACGGTACCACCCGTTTTATGTATGCAGCTACATCTCCCCACACCTGGGGCACTGAGTGTCTATTAGGGCACCTTCTCCAGAACCTGTTATGTCTCTCGTTATCTTAATTGACTTTGTCTGTGATATTACGTAATTCAGATTCAACTATTCTGGGTACAATCAGTCTTTGCTTTCTAATGAAGCATCTTGAGATGGAGAGAAAATGTGGAGGTGCACGCCTTCTTGCCACTTTAACCAAATTCGGGTATGGTGTAATGACAATAGTCAATATGTCACAGGTAAAGTCATGTCACAAATTCCGCATAGAAACACATGTGTGATTTACATGAAATATTGCATGGTGGGAGACTCCATGAGTTCGGCCTATAATCCGGCCATGCTTGTTCAGTGTCTGCATAGCGCTTGCTCTAGTGATTTGTACTGTAAGACCTTGTCCCCACGGCTGGTTTTTCAGCTGGTTTTACAAATGGTTTTCGGTTTAGAAAGCCGTCTGTAAACCGGCTGTCAAACCTTAATGGAAAATCTTCCGCCGGACGGTTCTTTAGACTACCGGCGGTCCGAAAAAGAGTGAACATGTTCGTTCTTCCACCCAGTTTTCGGGCGGAATATGAACACGTCAATACGAAGAGGTGGGGGGCTTTTCTCCGCAAACAGCCCCTGCAGCCGTGTGCACGGCCACAAAAACAGATAATCCGACCGGTTTTTGCTCGGTGCCATGGGGACATGATCTAAGAAGAGTAACATACACACTACAACAAGCTAATGTACCCTACTTGATGGTATTAACAGTTTGGAGGGTCTAAACTTGTGACAGATTCCATCTAATGGTAATGTACCTGGTGGTCTAGAGTGGTGGAATTTCCCATTCTTCACTCTAAAAAAGACCGTCTGAAAAACCAGCTGCAAACGAACACACCGGGCTTCTATGGAAAACCTGTGCAGCAGTCCCCACTGCACAGGTTTTCCGCCCAGCGGTTTTTCAAACTGCCGGCCGCCCGAAAAACATTGTACATGTTCATTCTTCCGTCCGGTTTTCGAACATGTGAATGGGAAGGGGGCGCTCATCGTGGAGAAAAGCAGCCCCCTCGGATAAACCGACCGGTATTTGTCCTCTGCCGTGTAAACAGGCCCTTACTTTGCTCCCAGGAGTCCAGTCGAGCCAAGCACCCATAAATTTTGGGCACCTTAAAAAAGCAACACGGTGACTCAGTGGTTAGCACATTAGCTTTGCAGCGCTGGAGTCCCGGGTTAATTTCCCACCAGAGACATCTGCATGGGGTTTGTAGGTTCTCCTTGTGTTTGCATGGGTTTCCTCTGGGTACTCAGGTTTCCCCCACAACTCCAAAAAAATCCATTCTGCTTAATCTGGAATCTGGAACTTAAACTGTGAGATGTGTACAGGGATTAATATGAATGATGGCAAACTCTGTACAGCGCTATGGAATAGAACAGCCCTATCTGGAATTTAGACTGAACCCCAATGGGTACAGGGATCAATATGAATGATGGCAATATGTGGTATATAACAGCCCTATCTGGAATTTAGACTATGAACCCCAATGGGTACAGGGATCAATATGAATGATGGCAAGCTCTGTACAGCGCTGTGGTATATAGGGGCACTATATGAATAAAATACATAAATGAAATTAATAAGAAAAGCTAAATGTTATAGTAACTCAAGTTCATAGGGGTGTGTCTGACAACAAACTTGTTGACAGATTCCAGGGCTGACCAGCAGAATTGTGAATGCAGCTCAGGACTACATTTACATAGTTGCTCAACTAGGGTAAAAGATTAATGTTCGGCGTCATTAGCCATCACTTTTTGGGAAACGGACAGAGCAAATACAACTCAAAAAGAAGATGACTCAGACATAGGGGATTTTTATTTTTGGCCCAGTGAGATACCGAAGGATCCTGGAAGAGTCACAATGACACGGACGTCAGCATTCATTCCTTCCCTCTCCCCTGGAGACACTTTGAACTAATTTGGATTTCAACAGATTATACAGATTGGTAGGACAGGTCTCAGTCACGGTAAAACAAGTCCCTGGAGCTATTTATAACCTCCCTCAGAAGACAGACTGAGCAACCATACAGCATCACACAGGACCTCAAAGGGGTTTTCCAGGCCTCGAAAAAACTGGCAGCTGCATATGCCAAAATATAAGAAAAACAACCCATGGGCACCTTGTAAATCCCCTGCTGCTCTACACTCACCTGGAGAAGTTATGTGCCAGTATGGCATGTCATCTCTTCAACATGGACGCTTTGGGGACCATTGGCACTGGAGTGCAGGAGAAGGTAAGAATTGAGCATGGCCTGTTTAAACATTTACAGCTGCCAGACCTTTCTTTTCTAAAGCTTGGAAAACCCCTACAAATCACCTTATAGTAAAAAAAAACATGCAGTGCACAACCGTCCATAACGGGGCTTTTATGATTTGAACATTGATGATAGTCACTAGGATATGCAACCAATGTCCGATGGCTTGGTGCCCCATCGGCTATGGCTAGAATGGCTGTTGACTATAATGGTCAACCATGCTGGCATTAAAAAAACAAAGGAGCATAAAATGTGGAGTTTGGAAAACTTCATTGCTCTAGACCACCAGGGACATATGTTTTTGACCCTCCCAAACTGCTAATACCACTCGATAGGTGTTGAGGAAATAACAAACCTATTCTGTCAATCATACTGCTAACATAACTGACGAGACACAGTTTTATTCATTTTTGCACTATGCTAATTAGATGCCAAGTGCTGATGGAGGTTCCTTAACCTATCTTGAACTTTTGACTATACACTTTTCCAAAACCATCCCCTTGCTCTTGGGTAGCAGCTCTACTTATCTCCTGCATCCAGGGGCATAACTAGATTTCATAAGGCCCCATGGCAAAATGAGATGGGGCCCCACCACCTAACAACAATAAACTAAACCAGCGGCATAAAAAGCAATACTTAAAAGTAAACATAATACCGCCCTATATCAGTAGTACTGGAGAGCAGAAATTCACCAACTAGTTGTTCTCTACAAGAAGGAACAATGTTCTTGTACCAAACTGGGGCCCCCTCAACTTCAGGGCCCTATAGTGGTTGCTATGGCTGACTGACCACCTCTCCCGTCTCTCTCATTGCTCTAAGCTGCCGTCACTCACTCACTCTGACCACGGTGAGTCACCTCCAACAGAGCCTTGTCTCTAGTAACGGACATTGAAAGCTTCTCAATGAGCTAATTAAACACTCTTTAGAGCCCAGCAGCCTGTGTAATACACTTTATAAATCTCTTGCACAGAAATTGTGTCAATCACTGCTACAGACTTACCCACGGCCTGAACAGTATGTGTGATTCTAAAGCTGGCTGTGGCTCTGTGAAACTGCTTGGTGAGAAAACCCATTTAAAGTACTGACTGGCTGAATTATGTGGGAAATATATGGCTGTGTTAAGTCGACATTATGCAATAATATTCGGTTACTATATGGAGGTGTTACATAGGCATACTATGGCACTATTATCGGGTACTGAATGGCTGTAGTATGTGGAAAATACATGCTAGTGTTATGTTGGCACTACATAGTAATATTATTTAGCTGCTGTAGGGAGGTGTTATTTAGTCGTAGTTTGGCACTATTATTTGGGAATGGCTGTAGTATTTGTGGGCATGATAGAGAAGTATTATTTGGTATGGAATTGTATAAAACATGTCTGTTTTATAATATGTGGGGGGACTTTTTATTTTAGGGGATATAAATGTACAGCAGGAAAGAAGGTTGGGCCTTGTTTAGTATTACATGGAGGAGAAGGAATTTCTGGGAAGCCGAGGATGATCTAAGGATGAGCTGGTTCATTTTACTGACTTAGAGAAAGTATAAGACTCGTATCAAATGCAAACTTCAGACTTGTACGGATGAGGTCACCGTGGGGGAAAATGATACCGGCAGCAACGCGGTGTGAATCCTCCCTCTAGGGCACAGCTTTGATTAACAAGGTGAAGTGAGGTCTCCTTCATGTGAAGAAAGAAAAGCTATATTGTTTTAACTGACTTTGAATGCCGTATTGATATATGTTGTACGTTGCTGTGTAGATACATGAAAGGGAACCAACCTGTCACTTAACACCTTGTGCTGAGGGCGGGCGCCAGGGACATGCAGCAGGGAACTATCGGGATTTTTCTACAGGATAAATACACCATTTGTCAAGTCAGTCAAGTGTATGATGTCAGCGCGGTGTGTGGCGGGGGATGCTTTCAAGGGCACGCGTCTGGGAAAAAAGGGCAATTCTAGGTTTTAAGAACTGAAGGAATATTATTATGGATTTTAGCTGCGCACAAATGGGAGAGTCAGATGTGAACCTACAGCATTAGGATAGGCAGAATGTGACCGGCGTTTTTTTTTTTTTAGTGCTGTAGCAGTGTTTGCCTGGCAGAACTAGAAGTCCCAGAATTCTGCTTAAAGGGGTGATCCCACCAAAGACTTATGGCATGTTGCAAGAATATGCTATAAAGTCTGATAGATGCGGGTCCTACCTCAGGGATCTGCACCCATCTTGGGAACGGGCCCCCATAAGTTATAGAGTGAAATGGAGAATCAGTCACGCTTGCACATCACTCTCCATTCTGTTCTATGGGAGTTCTCAGTACAGGTGAGCGGAGTGTTCGGCTGTACTCAGAACTCCCATAGAACAGGCACGAGCGTGACCAGCTCTCTGTTCTCAGACGTAACTTTCAGGGGCTCGTTCCCGAGATTGGTTCAGGTCCCACCTCTAGGTTAAGCCATCAAATTCTATGGTGGGAACACCCCTTGAACAGCCTTTTAGAGGTGTAATGCAAAATCTGCAACGGAGACTCCAAAGTACAAACTATGGATCCCACATATGGGGCACAGGAATCATTTAACCCTAAGGCCAAGGGTAACCATAACCTTTGCATTATAGTTCCACAATCCCTAATGTTATCTGGAAAAATCATTAATTTTAATTTATCAAGCTAACTGTCTATATATCTCAAATCTTTATATATTGATCAAATATTATATCTATCTACCTGTGCCATATCTATCTATCTATCTATCTATCCATCTATCTATCCATCTATCTATCTGTGTATGTCAGATTTAGCTATCCATATCTATCTATCTCTATCTATCGGTGTATGTCATATCTATCTATTAATCTATCCATCTATATTCTATTTTGTATAGCTATCTATATACAGTGAGATTCATTTATAGGCCCTGAATATTCTGTAATACCTCTCGTTAGGAAGACGCGATCTAAATGAAACAATGTCTACCAATGTCATATCTATGTATTTATCTCATATCTATCTATCTATCTATCTATCTATCTATCTATCTATCTATCTATCTCATTCTTCCCTATCTATCTTATATCTACTATCCCCATCTGTTTTTCAAAGGTTTTCCACCTCTACAAAATTAAAAAGTAATAATGTTTTCTTGAAAAGTTCTGGAACTTTCTAATATGCCTTGTTTCTTTTGACATTTTTCGATTTCTTACTGTCTCCGAGCTTGCTGTCAGTGAAGGTACCAGTCTTGGTTACATCCAGAAGCTGAAACCTCCATACAGTCCTTTCCTACAACTACATACAGTATAGACAATATTCAGTGGCCTCTGTGCTGATACATATTACCTGAAGTCATATATTCTTACATTATATATAAAAAAAAAAAAACACACCAAAAAAAAATCATCAAAACATTTAGCTGACAGAGGATTGTCTAGCCAGTATCCAATGGTACCAAGCCTTCAGCTGTGAGGAATATAAGGTTTTCAGCATCTGGATGAAAACAAGAATTTCTCCATTCACTGACAGCAGTCAGAGATATTAGAAATGGGAATGAATTGAAACTAAAAGCATATTTATAATCTGTAGAACACTTCAGTATACAATGATGAGGGTTCATTGGTATAAAATTAGAAAATGTCTTTAAAAAATGAAATGAACGGTACTTAGGTGGATCATAACTTTTCATAATGTGCGCCAGAAGGCATCAAAATAGATTCAGTTTTTTTTACTAGCCGTTATCCTCATAAGCTCACCTTTTGTCACACTGCACAATGGTAAGGTTAAATCGAATATTAATGGGGTCCAGGGTTGTAATCAGAATTCATATGACCCCATAGCAAATCAGATGGACCCCTACAACCTTATAATAGGAACCTCAAGCAGAAGTAGCTATGATTAAAGGTATGTATAATGCCGCCATATATCAGAGAACCCACATAGTACTTCTAGATAGCACAAAGTGCCCAAATTGTTGTTCCCTACCTAAAGGGACAGTGTTCTGGGCCCCATAGCAGCTATAGTTACGTCCATAAAGGAGTCCTCTACTCTTCTAAAACCTTACCAGGACACACTTTACTAGAATTTGTTTGTCTATCGTTAGGATATGCGATTAAAGTCTGATAGGTGTGGGTCCCATCTCTGCACCTATCTCAGGAAAGGGCCCCTAAGAGTTACAGCTCAGATTGGGTAGCCGATTGCGCTTGTGCACAACTCTCCACTCTGTTCTATGAGGGTTTTGAGTACAGGTGAGCGCTGTGTTCGGCTGTGCTTGGAACTCCGAAAAAACAGAATGGAGGTTCGTGCGCATATGTGATCTACTCTCCATGCTGAGCCTTAAAGGGGTTGTCTCACTACATTGATTCATCTTACCTCAGTCCTGTTTTCTTGGTTTCATTTTGCATTCAGGGGCGTGTTTACTGGTTTCTACTAGGCTGCAGTAGAAGCCAGGTCTGTAGCTATAGCAACCAGTGCTGGCAGCCTATCAAGAGAGATCAAACAGGTCTGAAGCTATAGCAACCTGGGGAGCTGATGCAGCTCCGTTACAAGAGGGTAATCCTCAGAAAGGTAAGATACTGTTTAATGGTTACATAGATTGCAAAGTGATTGTTTCGCGAGAATCATTATCATACAAGCAATTCCTTGTAGTGAGACAACCCCTTTAACTTTTGGTGGTATAGAGATAGTTGCAGTCCCAGAGGTGGTACATATACCTTTCAGACTTTGATGGCATAATCTGGTGATGTACCATCAAATGCTATGGTGGGTACAGCCCTTTAAAGTAATAGGGATTTGTATTGTAATTGTATTTGGTAGGGACCCTAACAGTCCAGGAGGAGCCACAATATTATCAGAGCTATAGAACTTAAGTTGTACTGGTTTGACTGGTGAACCCGTATAACCTCAGCTGTGTCCCAGTCTTGGTTCTCCCGAGTTTCTTCTTGATCTTGTGCCGTTAACAGTGAATAAATTTGAATTCTGATCTTTCCCCTCTCTGCCCTCAAACAATCTCTTGTTTTTGTCCGGACGTCGTTGCCATAAATATATCTACTTCCTTTTTTCTGCATTACAAAAGATGTTCTGTTACAGCTCTCTGTTCTTCTTTCTGTTTCCGGCTTTCTTGTGACAAGACCCTTCACGTTCTTGTTTCACGGCACCCGGGGTCGGCTCACATCCCCCTGCCAAAATCTGCACGCTGGCCACAGGCGTAGCATGAAGCTCTGGAGCACATGTGTCAAAATCAAGACCCACAGGCTGAATCCAGCCCGTTGCATCAATTTCTGGGGTGAGAGCTTAGACACAATAAGCGGGAATGGACAACGTCTGGCAGCAGAAGGACCGGCTCTTCCATTTTCCCCAGATCATGCAGCCAGTGCTTGGTTGAGGTGGCGGTGCCAGCATAGGAAGTGGGTGCCATCTTGGATTTAGTGCACTAGTGCAGAGGTCCCCAACTCCAGTCCTCACGCTCCACCAACAGGTCATGTTTTCAGGATCTCCCACAGAATGCACTGACCAAAATTACATCAACTGTGCAATGCTAAGGAAAGCCAGAAAACATGACCTGTTGGTGGGCCTTGAGGACTGGAGTTGGGGACCTCTGCTCTAGTGCGTAACCCTCCATAGTTTTAATAAGCCTACACAGATACCTTAGCCACCTTTAAAAGCCCACCAATTGCCCTTCGGGGACGACCATAATACCGGTGTGGCCCTCAGTGAAAATTAGTTTGCTCTAAAGTTCCAATACAAAATCTTCAACAGCACCCCCAACTACCATTTATACTACTGTCTCTTCTTTGGTGGTAGAAGGGCTTCTGGTCTTCTACAGGCCCAAGGGCCTAGTGCATCTTTAACTCCCTTTTAGTCATCCCCAATGCTGGTCAAAAGTGATAAAAAGTTGCATGTATCATAAAAAGGTACCAATAAAAACTAAACTTAAAGGGGTTGTCTCGCTACAAAGATTGCTTTTTATGTTAAAGATCTTGCAAAAACAAGTCACTTTCCAATGTGTGTCCATTAACAATGTCCTACCGATTTTGAGATATCCCCTCTTGTATGGGCTGCATCAGCTCCTCAGGTCGCTATAGCTACAGACCTGTTTGATCTATACTGATAGGCTGCCACAGCACTGGTTGCTATAGCTACAGACTTTGCTTCTACTGCAGCCTAGTGGAAGCCAGTAAACACGCCCCTGAACTCAAAATGAAACCTAGAAAACAGGACCGAGGTGAGACGAATCAATGTAGTGAGACAACCCCTATAAGGCCGTGTTCACACGGCTTATTCAAGCCGTAATTGCGAGCCGGATTGCGCTCGCAATTCCGGCTTGAAAAAGGGGCGGAGGCGGGGGCGCGGCCCGCCGGCCCCATAGACTTGCATTATCCACGGCGCGTATTGCGCCTGGATAATGTGCAGGTGACTTTCTCCCCGCCCGGCGGATTCGCCGAGCGGGGAGGAGCGACGGAATCCACTGTTCTCTATGAGAAGGGTGGATTACCGTAATGACTGCGACGGATTGGAGCCGTACTGCAGCGCAAATCCGGCGCGCAGTATGGGTCCAATCCGCGGCGAAATAAGCCGTGTGAAACACATATCCTCATACCATAGATGAAAAAATGAAAAGGTATCGGTTGCAGAAAATGACGCTGCATAATGAAAATAGGTTGTTTTTAAAAAAAAAAAAAAAAATCATATGGAAAATTTGGTACCATCAGAATCATACCGATATGCAGAATACAGATAGCAAGTCGTTCGTACCAAACAGAATAATGACAACACACAAAAATGGCAGAATTGCAGGTTTTTTTCCACGTTCCACCCCACATAGGATGTTTTTGGGGGGTTATTGAGGTAAGGTCAATGATACCATTATAAAGTACAACTTGTCATGCAAAAAAACAAGCTCTTATATGTCTATGTAGATGGAAAAATAAAAAAAAGCTTATGTCTTTTAAACGAAAAATCCAAAAATAGAGTTAAAAAGCGGTGAAATTTGCATCAAGGCCACGGTCATTTTTCAGTTTTCTACCATGGATTTCTCATGCACCATGAAAAATATTATAGATTTTAATTTTGTTTATTAAAATCAACAGAAAAATCTGCACAAAATCTGCAATGTGATTTAAAATCCACACCAGTGTGATATTTCTGAAATCACTTACAATTCATTGCACTGTATTCTGCTGCGGATTTTCCATCTGTTGCATTTCTGCTACATGTGGACGTCAAAAACTCTGGTTAAAAACAATACAGTTTTTAATTCTAGTCAAGATCTGCACAATGCTGGATGACTATTATATCTACTACATTGGCTTCCATCACTGGCAGTCACCTGTCCTGAAAAAATGTAACACATTAACAGATAATTCAGGACTTGGTTACTGAGTGATGGCAGCAGTCACTTTCTACACTACTGTCTCCATGTTTCTCTTTTGGGTGGAGTTACCCTTTAAGAGTAGCCTCAATAACTGCACCAAAAGTTATATCGTTCAAAGTCATTAAAGGGTTTGTCTCACTCCATTGATTCTTCTTACCTCAGTCCTGTTTTCTTGGTTTCACTTTGAATTCAGGGGCGTGTTTACTGGCTTCTACTAGGCTGCAGTAGAAGCCAGGTCTGTAGCTATAGCAACCAGTGCTGACAGCCATCAGGAATAGATCAAACAGGTCTGAGCTATAACGGACCTGAGGAGCTTGATGCAGCCCATACAAGAGGGATATCTAGGAATAGGTAGGATACTGTTTATGGACATAATTGCAAACGTGCACTTTTTACACATAAAAAGCAATGCTTGTTGAACACCCCTTTTAATCTAATATCTCAGTCTCAGGAGTAATCCAGGTGCATTGGTAAGAAGCCATGTAGGTTTACATGTGTGAAGATAAACTGTCCAGGAGAGAAGAAATCACGAGATTGTAAAGGGATAGATTTTAAAAGGGTTTTTTTATTCCGTTTGAACCTGGCATGTGTGTTGTGTTTAGCTCCGAAAAGGGCTGGACAGGTGGTGAGATTGGAAGGATCAACTGTGACCCTTAGGCCAGCTTGTCACTGAACAGCAGCAACCATCCAGGTTGCACAGAGAACTGGGTTTCCGAAAAACAAAATAAAATCATCGAGGTGACGCAAGTCCTTGGGCGAACCTGCCTGTTGTATAGATTCCTGATGGTGATTGGAAATCGCAGTCTGGGGTAGCAGCGAGATTAGACAACTTGTTTGCTTATCTCAGAACTTCTTCTACTTACTCGGGTATAAAATAATCTATACCTCAAAGTACATCTAATATACAGTAACGGAGATACATATTGAAGTCGACACTCGTTTTGTACAAAATGTATTATAAGGGGCACTTTTCTTACGTAGTCCCTTTCAGCTTGTATAAGGAAAACGGATGTACTGCATTGCCGTACAAGCCACGATACATTGTGAGTTCCGAGATTGGAAAAACGCATACTGCGGTTGGGGGGGGGGGCTCGATTTCTGCTGCGACATTCGGATGTAGGGCGTGTAATTGGCGTCACAATAATGAAGCATGATCCATCCTGCCTTGTATCAACGGTTCAAAGGGTGGTGGTGGTGGTGTCATGGGGTGGGGAATATTTTCTTGGCACTCTTGGGCCCTTGGACCAATTGAGCATGGTTGCACACCTTGTTGAATCTATGGCACGAAAATTGGGGGCAGTTCTGAAGGCAAAAGGGGGTCCACCCCTTTTCTAGCATGGTGTAAACCCAATAAAGTGGCCGGTGAGTGTATATTGCAAAGTGACTTGTTTAACATAAAAAGCAATCCTTGTAGTGAGACACCCCCTTTAACTCTAATATCTTCAGTCTTCAGGAGTAAATCCAGGTAAAGACACTTAAATTGGTAATGAAAGACAAATCTATGGAGGTGATGCGTGTTTACAGTGGTGTGAAGATAGGAAGCCTGTACCAGGAGAGAAGGAAATCACAGAGATGTGTAAAGGGAATAGATCTCTTAAAGGTTACTATTTATTCCACGATTTGCCTTAATCCCTGCATGTGAAAAAATCAGCTCTGCTGCCATAACTTGAGACACTCCGAACAAGAGCTTCATTGTCTGAGACAGGTGTGAGATTGGAACGGATTCCAAGCCAAGAGACCCGGTATCAGAGCCAGCTCTGCAAGCTGAAAACATGCAGCAACCATCCAGTAATACCACCGCAGCCAGCCAGAAACTGGGCAATTTAAGGCTTAGCGCACACACACACACAACATAAATCAGACGAGGATGTACCAGCCAACCGTCAGCGACTTGGGCAGAAGCCTGCAGACTGTCTGCGCTCATCAGACTTCTCCTGTTTGGGTGATTGGAAAACCTCTTTCAGTCTGGGTGGAGCAGCGAATTCAGACATACTTTGAGTTTGTCTTATCTTGTCCAGGCAAACTCTCTTCTACCTGTTTAAATTTAGTATATAATAATGAATCTAATACCCAAAGTACATTAAGTATACAGTAAGGCGATGTATGTATATACAGTATCTCGCAAAAGTCAGTACACCCTCACGTTTTTGTAAATAATGTATTATATGGGACACTTTGATACAATATACAGTAGTCAGTGTACAGCTTGTATAAGGCTATATTCACACGATGTACTGCAGCTCGTACAGTACGCGCCGCAGTACATCTTGTGTTCCGGGATCTCGCGCTAATACGCGCATACTCCCGCGGTGGGGAGGGGGGGCGGAGGTGTTAGCCCGCCAGCCCCTAGACAGTCATTACTCGCGGCGTGTATTCGTCGCAAGTAATTGACATGTCACTTTTCTTCCCGCGCGTACAATACGATCGTATTATAGGAGCGTTGAGAGGAGGTGTAATCCATAGTTCTCTATGAGAACTATGGATTACCGTAATTTCGGCGTGCATCTTACCCGTATTAGAGCGCAAATACGCGTCAAAATGCGCGCCGAAATTACCCCGTGTGAACATACCCTTAAGTGTAAATTTCGTGGGCCCTCAAAATAACTCAACACACAGCCATCAATTTCTAAACCGATAGCAACAAGAATGAGTACACCCCTAAGTGAAAATGGTCAACTGTGTCCAATTTGCCATTTTTCCTCAGCGGTGTCATGTGACTCATTAGTATTACATGGCCCCAGGTGTAAGTGGGGAGCAGTTGTGTTAAATTTGGTATTATCGCTCTCACACTCTCTCAGTTCAACATGGTACCTCATGGCAAAGAACTGTCTGAGGATCTGAAAAAAAAAAAAAGAATTGTTGCTCTACATAAAGATGGCTCAGGTTATAAGAAGATTTCCAACACCCTGAAACTGAGCTACAGCACGGGGGCCGAGATAGGAGTTTAACAAGACAGGTTCCACTCAGAACAGGCCTCACCATGGTCGAAGCAGTTGAGTGCACATGCTCAGCGTCAAATCCAAAGATTGTCTTTTCAAAATAGACTTATAAGTGTTGCCAGCATTGCTGTAGTGATTACAAGGGTGGGGGTCAGCTTGTCAGTGCTCAAACCATACGATGCACACGGCATCAAATTGGTTTGCATGGCTGTCGTCCCAGAAGGAGGATTCTTGTAAAGACGATGCACAGGAAAGCCAGCAAACAGTTTGCTGAAAACAAGCAGACTAAAGGCATGGATTACTGGAACCGTGTCCTGTGGTCTGATGAGACCAAGATAAACTGTGGTTCAGATGGTGTCAAGCATGTGTGGGGGCAACCAGGTGAGGAGTACAAAGACAAATGTGTCAAGCATGGTGGTGGAAGTGTCGTGGTTTAAGGCTGTATGAGTGCTGGTGTCTGTGGGGAGCTACAGTACATTGATAAAACCATGAATGCCAATATGTACTGTGACATACTGAAACATAACATGATCCCCTCCCTTCGGAAATTGGGCCACAGGGCAGTATTCTAACATGATAATGTCCCCAATCACAACTCCAAGATGACCACTGCTTTGCTAAAGAAAATTAGGGTAAAGGTGCTAGACTGCCCAAGCATGTCTCCAGACCTAAACCCTATTGAGCATCTGTGGGGAATTCTCAAACGGAACGTGGAGGAGCGCAAGGTCTCTAACATCCACCAGCTCTGTGATGTCGTCATAGAGGAGAGGATGAGGATTCCAGTGGTTGCAACCTGTGAAGCTCTAGTGACCTCCATGCCCAAGAGAGTTAAGGTAGTGCTGGAAAATAATGGTGGCCACACAATAAATTGACACTTTGGGAACAATTTGTCCATTTCCTCTTGGGGGTGCACTCACTTTTGTTGCCAGTAGTTTAGACATTGATAGCTGTGTTGAGCTTTTTGAGGGCATAACAAATTTATACTGTTATACAAGCTACACACTGACTACTTTACATTGTATTAAAGTGTCATATCTTCAGTGCTGTCCCAGGAAAAGGTATAATACAGGGGAGTATTAGGGGTGAAGGGTGTACTCACTTTTGTGAGATTATATATTTATAATACACCACTCCAAAAGGTTAAGGTCAGTCAGTAAAAAACATAAACAAGCTCCTGTGCTGCTGATAAGACACAGCAGTGAATGATATTCCCAGCTGGGCCATATTTCTTGTATACGTAACGCTTCACCCAATGTGTAAAAAATGTAACATTTAAAATTAACATGTAACATCATAAAAGCACCATGTGTAGCAATGGTACGTGTTCTCTTTCAAAGCAATGGGATGCTTTACATGCGTTTTTCCACGGACATTTTGATGCGTAAAATGGTTGGTAAAATGCCTGTTTTATGCATTACAGTGCATGTTGTCTAATTCTATGTGAACCCAGCCTATGATGTCTTTTTAAGCCACATGTGAATGTACCCTCAGGCCTCCTTCGTACACACATTTTGTGGTGTTTTGTGGCCTCATTTATCAACACGGCTTATTCCCGACGGAGTTGTGCGCCGTCTTGAGCGCACAATTCCGCGGTGAATAAGGGGCGGGCGGGGCCGGAGCGCGGCGGGGCGCCGCTCCCGGCCCCATAACAATGCATTGTTTACGGCGCGTCCGCGCCGTAAATAATGTGCATGTCACTTCTCTCCCCCCCGGCGGATTTGCCAAACGGGAGGAGCGACGGAATCCACTGTTCTCTAATGAGAGCAGTGGATTACCGTAAGGGACTCCGTACCGGATTGGCGCCGTATTGAAGCGCAACTCCGGCGCGGAATCCGGCGCCAATCCGTCGGCAAATAAGCCGTGTGAACGGGACCTAAGACGGTCTTTGTTGCCCATAGCAACCAATCAGATGAAAGCCGCGCTCTGATTGGTTGCTATGGGCTATGATTGGTTGCTATGGGCAACAATGACCGTCTTAGGCTATGTTTACACGGCTTATTTTGGAGCGAAATGCGCCCCAATCATTACGGTAATTCACAGTTCTCATAGAGGAGATAAGTGACATGTAATGCATGTCTATGGGCCCCCCGCATCGCGGGTGTACTCGCCGATCAGCGCGACTCCCCGAACACCCAGCGTAATTGTGGGGCGTACTGTACGCCCCGCAATTAAGCCGTGTGAACATACCCTTACTGTTATAGTTTATATAAATGAACCCCAACAGTAAGACTGTCTTTGTTGCCCATGGCAACCAATCATAGTCCATAGCAACCAGAGCACGGCTTTCATTTTCCTAAAGCAAGTCACAGAATGAAAGCTGGTCTCTGATTGGTTGCTATGAGCTATGATTGGTCTTACTATTTTAGTTTCTAGCATCAGCATCAACAGTAAGACTGTCATTGTTGCCCATAGCAACCATTCCGAGTTCCGCTTTCATCTTTTTAAAACACATGAATAAAAGCTGCACTTTGATTGGTTGCCATGGACAATAAAGACAGTCTTACTGCTAGCTTCATAACTGAGGTCCATTGAATTAAGCACATGCATTTTTGGTGCCATTTTGTACCATATAAATTATGGGGAACATGTGTGAAAACTGTCTAGGTCTAAGACTTTGTTTCCCATAGCAACTCACAGCTCCCCCTTCATTTCATATAGTGCTCTGAAAACATTAAAGGGGAGCTCCGATTGGTTGCTATGGGCAACAAAGAACATCTTAGACAGTGTTCATACACGTGGCCCCATGTGATTTATAGATTATATCATTTAATGATACCTCTTTGAATCACATGATTAGTAATGTGAAAAAGTCACTAAAAATGAAAAACATTTACACAATTTTTTTAACCAGGAAAAAATAATGGAGGTCCATGGGAGAAAAACATCAACAAATGAAACCCCGCCACTACATGCTGAGTGTGGGGAAAAACACCACTAGAAAGTGTATCCAAAGTAAGAGAAAACACCACAAAAGTTTACAGTATGTGTAAAAACGCCCCAAGCCCATACAATGCATCCAAAATGAGTAGGATAAACACCACAAAAAAACGAAAGGATTGTAGTATGTTCCATATTGTTCCAAACTGACTTACAGCTAACATCTATCCACAGAAAAACATAAAAACTACAGCAAAAGTGCCACAAAATTTTGCCACTTTTTCAAAAAACAATGGGCGACATGTATGAATGGGGCTGCGCCAGAATTCTGGCCTTAAAAAGCTGTAGTAGACCTGCTCCATACATGTATGAACAAGTGCACTCCAAGTGTCTCGGTACTGTGCCAAAGACACTTTTTAGTGTGCCAAAGATTTGGGGCCTTCTGGTGGCGTCGCACCACATTAGTAGAAGTAGACACATTTATGATTCTTTAACGCCAAAACTTTGGCGCAGAACAGTTAGAACAGCCAGACCAGGGTAAAGGTGGTGCCTGAGCCTGAGTTGTGGTATTGGCTCTACACTGCCCTGTATGTATGACCTGCAGAAGAACAGCCAGACCAGTGTAAAGGTGGTGCCTGAGCCAGACTTGTGGTATTGGCTCTACACTGCACCTGTATGTATGACCTGCAGAAGAACAGCCAGACCAGGGTAAAGGTGGTGCCTGAGCCAGACTTGTGGTATTAGCTCTACAAGGCGCCTGTATGTATGACCTGCAGAACAGCCAGACCAGGGTAAAGGTGGTGCCTGAGCCAGACTTGTGGTATTGGCTCTACACTGCACCTGTATGTATGACCTGCAGAAGAACAGACCAGGGTAAAGGTGGTGCCTGAGCCAGACTTGTGGTATTGGCTCTACACTGCCCTGTATGTATGACCTGCAGAAGAACAGCCAGACCAGGGTAAAGGTGGTGCCTGAGCCAGACTTGTGGTATTGGCTCTACACTGTCCTGTATGTATGACCTGCAGAAGAACAGCCAGACCAGGGTAAAGGTGGTGCCTGAGCCAGACTTGTGGTATTGGCTCTACACTGCACCTGTGTGTATGACCTGTAGAAGAACAGCCAGACCAGGGTAAAGGTGGTGCCTGAGCCAGACTTGTGGTATTGCCTCTACATTGCACCTGTATGTATGATCTGCAGAAGAACAGCCAGACCAGGGTAAAGGTGGTGCCTGAGCCAGACTTGTGATATTGGCTCTACACTGCCCTGTATGTATGACCTGCAGAAGAACAGCCAGACCAGGGTAAAGGTGGTGCCTGAGCCAGACTTGTGGTATTGGCTCTACACTGTGCCTGTATGTATAACCTGCAGAATAACAGGTTTATACATTCTGGTGCAGTCTATACTACCTTAAAGCTATTTAGAACTTGTCTATCAGCACTAGAATTCATAAATGTCGTCCAATGTGTATTGCAGCCACCATTACTCATCTGATGCTGTTCCAGAATAAAAGCTTATATATTATGTATTATATAATGTATTCCAGAGCAGAATTCACAATTCTGCAGCTACAGGGCATAATTCCACCAACACCCCCTGCTGGTTCAGTGTCTGCACAATATTTTATTTGCAGTGTGGGAATTGCAGTCTTGACAGACAGATGCCCAAGTGGCCAAATTGGTTGTTACCCCTTTATCCACAGTTCTAACAATGAAAATTTTGAAGGGCTTGCCCTGGATTTATAGTTGCAGAATACTGCACGTCAGCTGTTGCACGGCGCGGCAATGTAATCGCTCGTCTCCCGGTAAACATCATGTGAGCTGTATCTGAAATTTTTTGGTGAAAAATCAACTGCCGGCTCCTGCTTCCTCTCTTGCTTGGGGATCACTGCTGCTTGTTCGTGCCAATAATAGAGCCCAGGCTGCAGTCACAGCTGTGGGTCTGTCGCCATCTTCCTGTCACACACACCTGTCGGGCCTTGTGCTTCTGGCAGCCTAGTCTGAGTCACAGCTGCCAGGGGGCTGCTTGACGGTTTCAGCTCATGAGTGGGATCAACTTGATACCCTAGCAGAATCCTCTACTATTTGCTTTAAATCATCTCAAACATGAGACAAACTGCTAAAACAGAACGGAGCCTACAAAACTCCGAGAACTCCAACTTTTAAACACACGACACGTCGTAAATCTGAGCTTCTTAGAACATGGACAAAATACTTTATTTATCTGCATCAAAATCAAGTGTCGGAATATTAGATTGGTCTGCAGGGCGCTAGGTATAACCAAGGGCACCATGAAAAAAAAATAGTGTCACTATTCCACCAGGACCAACAAAGGTTCGCTTCAGAGACTGGAAAGGTTATCATTGTGGTGTCCAGTTTATTCCCCTGTACTCTCCCTTATCCACGGCCTCAACTCGCTCTCCCAAACATGAGCCAAACTGCTAAAACAGAACAGAGGCTACAAAATTTAGAAAACCTGTGCGTCTGTAAAGCTAAACATATGACACGTTGTAAATTTGAGTGTCTTATCAGAACATGTATGAGGTACTTTATACAGGCAGTCCCCGACTTACACAGTTCCGACTTAAATCTGCTCCCTATTTATAAACAGAGATTTATGGGGCGTGTTGGCACTTGTAATTCCATTTTCCACAGCAAATAATAACTGTGGAACTTCAAGTTCCAGCAGGCCACAGCAGCACATGAGGTGAAAAAACAAATGTAAAACCCTTCCCTGCACTATCCAAAACAAAAAAAAAACCCCTTTTGTGCTGGAGTAATATTTAATAAATATACCTGTTCCGACTTACATACAAAATACACTTAAAGGGGTTGTCTCGCTACAAAGAATAGCTTTCAACATGTAGGAAACACTAAATGAAGACATTTTCCAAATATATTGCATTGTTCATCTTTTTTTTGTTAAGGAGCTACAAGTGATTTTATCACCTTCCTGGCTCTATCTGGTTCCCCTAGAGACCGACCTGTGTACTTTTTTCTCCCCTGCTGTTTGTTCTATCTGATAGCAGGAAGTGATGTCATCACACAGGTCATGGCAGCACAGAACTCTGGACAGTGAGAGCTTGTTTTTAATCTAATCCTTCAGACAAAAGACAGTAATTACTCTACTGTTTACATTAGTTGAGAAGCTTCTCCTGACCTCAGAGAAGGTAATTTAGGTAATCTAGACTAATAAACAGAGAAGTCTGAATACACAGAGCTCATGTGCTAATTACAGACAGCTGGACCAGGAAGTGACAGAGCCAAGCAGCATTATTTCATTCATGCATCCTATGAGATGAGACAACCCCTTTCAGAACAAACCTACAGTCACTATTACATTTGTAACCCGGGGACTGCCTGTATACCTGCATCACAATCAAGGGTCAGAATATTAAATTGGTCTGCACAGGGTGTCATGTATAAACAAAGGGCACTATGAAAAATACCAGTTACAGTATGTTCACACGCCGTATTTGCAGTCTGTATTACAGTGCAATACGTCTAAATACGGCCCGCAATACGGTAATTCATAGCTCTCATTGAGAGCTATGATTACCTGCCGTTTTCCCAGACGCACAGTACAAGAACAGTGGGAGTGAATGGTGTTCGGGCTAGAGCGCTTTAGAAGCACACCACAATGACTAGGTTTAAACAAGTCAGCAAAGGTAAATCAAGCCTATTACCAAATACATTGCTGTTCAGATTTTGCTTTGTTTAGAAGATTGTATTTCCTGCTTGTGTACACAAGTTTTTCTTAGTTACCACCACGTCTCTTTGCTCTCATTGCTCCAGCAGGCCATGACATCTCTTCCTGCTCAGTCTTATCTCCAGCACAGAAGCTTGTTTATCTAAGTTACAGATAAACTTTAATCCTTTAGAGCTCTGTAGCCTTGTCTACTACAGTTTACAAACCTCCTGTACTCATGTTACTGTAACAGGATCACCTAGGAATAGCAGAGCTGAAATGTCAATCAATACTGAAGCACCACTCACAGCCTGATCAGGAAGTGCGAGACTGAAGCTGGCTGTGAAGAGCAGACTCTGTGAAACAGCATGGTGAGAACACCCCTTTAAGGCTACTTGAACAGATGAGTGGCGAGGATTCATCAGGACATGGACAAATTCATAGCACTGTGCTGGTATCCCACGCTCATCCCACCAACATTTCAATGTTTCCAGGTGTTATGACTACCATTGATACTTGACATAATAATGTCACTTTAGGGGTGACCACTGTCATAGGGGTACTGTAGCTATCATTATGAGGCACTGTGGCTGTGGGGAATTATGAATGGCCTTGCTGGCCATTTTGGTGCTTTTGACAGTACAATTTTTCCCCTTGATTGGTGTTTGTACCAGGAAAACTTTGCACATTATATGTTTTTTATATCATGGGAGCCTATGGTCAGCGTATGTCACAATATGTCTTTACATCGGAGCCTTCTATTGGGAAATCCTCCCGTCATATACCTCAGACAGAACACTGAAACATGGGGTGTACAGAGCCTTACTTATTATTTGTCACTGTTATCGCGCACTGTGCGATTATAGAGGCAAAATGGTGGACATCTTTATCAGATGCATTTGGGCTATTTATATACATGACCGTATATGGACTCTCTGTGATCTTAATCTGCACAAAGGCTATAATTTACAACGTGAGCAGCACTCGCTGTAGAACTGATTAAGTTGGACGTTCGTCAGAGCTTTGATGAAACGTGTTGTTTACTGATCAGGAAACAGATTGAGAAAATTTTTAGAAAACATGTGTTCTGTATAAAGCAAGAAAAAAATACGCGCAGTCGCTTAAGCAGTAAAGAATATCTTACGGATGTTGATGAAACATTACCCTAGTGGTGCCGTGGCTCCTTCAATCAATTGATCTTGGGGGTGCTGATTTGATATTGATTTTCTATCTTAAAGGGGTTTTGCCATCTCATTAATTAGCTTTAAACATGTAGACAAAGGCAAATAAAGATCATTACCAAATACTTTGCGGTTTCGATTTTGCTTCATTTCAGAGATAGAGCAGTTCTTATCTCCTGCTTGTTTACAAAAGCTTCTCTAGTTACCAGCCACCTCTCTCTGATCTAGCAGTGGCCAAGATGGTAATGTCACGTCTTGCTGTGTCTTATCAGCAGGACTGATCTTGCTTCTCAGACTCTGATCATATCTTTCTACTGAGAAGAACTTCAACCTTTAGCATTACTGAGCTGGGAGTAGCCTTGTACCATCCGGTCAGGTCTGCAGAGCACATTTATGTGTAACTACATCAAAGATAACAGAGACACTCAGCAGCTAACAGTATATCTTGACAGCATGTAAGTTATTCTCTCATATCATATTCTCTCTCTTGACAAATACAGCTCTGCTAGCTCATATGTGTAGCCAGACATTCTGCTTGGACAGTGTCATTGCTTTTCACAACCCCTTAATCAGTAATGTCGCTGTAGATTGTAAGCCTTTGCGGGTTGTTAGTCATTTAGCGTTGCTGTTGTACTTTGTTTGGATCTATGTTATGTATGTAACCCTCCTCGAATGTACAGAGCCATGGAATTAATGGCACTTTAAATAGCTAGAAATAGGAGCCAGCAGAGCTGAAATGTCATTCACTGCTGTAGACCTACCCACAGCCTGCACAGGAAGGGAGAGCCTGAAGAGGCTATGAAGAGGAAAAACAACTTGATGGGACAACAATCCTTTAAAGGGGTTATCCTGCTTTAGACAATGATAGCATATTGCTAGGCTATGAAATCATTGTCTGATAGGTCCAGGTCCAACCTCTGGGGCCTCTCCGTTCTGAACTGAAAGGTGGTTGGGACTCTCCCATAGACATAAATGGGAGTCCCTAGTTTACCCCCGGCTGCAATCAGAACTTCCATTCATGTCTATGGGAGAGTCCCGACCACCGTTCCTTTCAGAATGGAGAGGTTTCGGGTCTCGTTTAGGAAATAAGTGTAGGTCCTAGAGGTTGGACCCAGATCTAGAGGTGGGACAGTGATGGCAAATCCTATTGGTATGGCATCATCGTCTACAGTGGGACAACCCCTTTAAAGGGGTTGACCCACTGCACTGATTCATCTTCATTCAGTTCTGTTTTCTTGGTTTCACTTTGAATTCAGAGGCGTGTTTACTGGCTTCCACTAGGCTGTAGTAAAAGCAAGATCTGTAGCTATAGCAACCAGCGCTGTCAGCCTATCAGGATAGATCAAGCAGGTCTGTAGCTATAGCGACCTGAGGAGCTGATGCAGCCCATACAAGAGGGGATACCTCAGAATAGGTAGGACACTGTTAATGGACATATATTGCAAAGTGACTTGTTTTTGCAAAATCTTTAACACAGAAAGCAATCCTTGTAGTGAGACAACCCCTTTAAGGATGACCATTAACTTTAAAGATCATGAGAAGAACGCAGCTGTCATTTACCAGAGACTCCATTTCCAACCACCATAGACAGACACTTCCTACCTCGTATAAGAAGCGGTGCTCTATAAATGTGATGGTGGCATCAGGTTCTGTATCCTCGAGGGGCCCCTGAGCATATACCCATACAGTATGTTCACCTGATTAAAGCATTAATGGTACGACCCTAAATTTAGATAGAAATGAAAAAATTTCAACCCTAAGATATATGGGTATGGTCCCTTTAAGTCCTGAGGACCGTGTGACAGGGAATAGCATTCCAGGTCCAGGTCCGACCTCTGGGACCTCTCCATTCTGAACGGAAAAGTGGTTGGGACTCTCCCGTAGACATAAATGGGAGTCCCTAGTTTAGCCCCGGCTGCAATCAGAACTCCCATTCATGTCTATGGGAGAGTCCCGACCACCATTCCTTTCAGAAGATGGAGATGGTTTTCGGGTCTCGTTTAGGAAATAGGTGTAGGTCCTAGAGGTGGGACTCAGACCTAGAGGTAGGACAGTGATGGCAAATCCTATTGACACGCCATTATCGTCTACAGTGGGACAACCCCTTTAAAGGGGTTGTCTCACTGCACTGATTGATCTTTCCTCAGTCCTGTTTTCTTGGTTTCACTTTGAATTCAGGGGTGTGTTTACTGGCTTCCACTAGGCTGCAGTAGAAGCCAGTTGTTAGCTAAAGCAACTAGTGCTGTCGACCTATTAGATAGATCAAGCAAGTCTGTAGCTATAGCGACCTGAGGAAGATGCATTGCAAGCCATATAGAACGGGGTATATCTAGGAATAGTAGGACTACTGTTAATGACTATATTGCAAAGTGACTTGTTTTTGCAAGATCTTTAAACATAGAAATGCAGCAATCCTTGTAGTGAGACAAACCCCTTTTAAGGATGGACCATTAACTTTAAAGGTCATGAGGAGAACGCAAGCTGTCATCTGCCAGGACTCCATTTTCCAACCACCATAGACAGACCTTCTACCTCGTATAAGAAGCAGTGTTCTATAAATGTGATGGTGGCATCAGGTCCTGTATCCTCGAGGGGCCCCTGAGCATATACCCATACAGTATGTTCACCTGATTAAAGCAATAATGGTATGACCCTAAATTTAGATAGAAATGAAAAAATTTCAACCCTAATATATATGAGTATGGTCCCTTTAAGTCCTGATGACCGTGTGACAGGAAATAGCATTCCAGGTCCAGGTCCGACCTCTGGGACCTCTCCATTCTGAACGGAAAGGTGGTTGGGACTCTCCCGTAGACATAAATGGGAGTCCCTAGTTTAGCCCCAGCTGCAATCAGAACTTCCATTCTCGTCTATGGGAGAGTCCCGACCACCATTCCTTTCAGAATGGAGAGGTCCCAGAGGTCGGACCTGGAATGCTATTTCCTGTCACACGGTCATCAGGACTTAAAGGGACCATACCCATATATATTAAGGTTGAAATTTTAGGAGATAGGTGTAGGTCCTAGAGGTGGGACTCAGACCTAGAGGTGGGACAGTGATGGCAAATCCTATTGATGCACCATCATCGTCTACAGTGGGACAACCCCTTTAAGGATGACCATTAACTTTAAAGATCATGAGAAGAACACAGCTGTCATTTGCCAGAAATCCCATTTCCAACCACCATAGACAGCCACTTCCTACCTCGTATAAGAAGCGGTGCTCTATAAATGTGATGGTGGCATCAGGTCCTGTATCCTCGAGGGGCCCCTGAGCATATAACCATACAGTATGTTCACCTGATTAAAGCAATAATGGTACGACCATAAATTTAGATAGAAATAAAAAAAAAAAAGTCAACCCTAATGTATATGGGTATGGTCCCTTTAAGTCCTGATGACCGTGTGACAGGGAATAGCATTGCTTACAAGCCTAATAAATCAGATACTGTTACAGTAACTCGCGAAGTCACACATAATGTGCAGAAAGCCTCAGCTCCTAATGGTCCATGAACCGGAGAGATAAAAGTATGTCACGCATTCGATGCTTAATTTGTTGACAAATAAAGAATCCCTTCCCGGCAGCTGAACGCGATCACTGTAAAACCCTCTGGTATCCTGGACATGGCCGCATTCTTCTGCTCCGCATAACCCGACAACGTGGCTGAGGATTAACAAAGCGTTAGTCATCTCAACTGGGGAATCTCACGTCCGGAATTTGTCCTGGATGTTTTTAAATGCAAGACCAGCGTCTTATGCTGCGGCTTTTCATGTAGACTGACAATGATGATAGGAATCACATAAGGGCAGGGGTGGACATGTCACATATACAGCTGCCCAGGGGCCCTGTGGTCACTGGGGCCCAACGCCACTTTAACAGAAAATAACTGAGCTTCCTACTGTGTATTAGGTTTCATGTGATTTCCATGGTATACAATACAGGCAGTAACCGGGTTACAAGCGGGATAGGGACTGTAGGTTTGCTCTTAAAGGGGTTGTCTCACTACAAAGATTGCTTTTTATGTTAAAGATCTTGCAAAAACAAGTCACTTTGCAATATGTGTCCATTAACAATGTCCTACCTACTCTGAGAAACCCCCTCTTGTATGGGCTGTATCAGCTCTTTAGGTTGCTATAGCTACAGACCTGTTTAATCTCACATGATAGGCAGCCAGCACAGGTTGCTACAGCTACAGGCCTGGCTTCTACTGCAGCCTAGTAGAAGCCAGGAATCACGCCCCTGAATTCAAAGTGAAACCAAGAAAACAGGACTGAGGTAAGATGAATCGATGTAGTGAGAAAACCCCTTTAAGTTGAAATAGTCAGAACAGGTATATTTATTAAATGTAATTCCAGCAAAAAAAAAATTTTTTCGTTTTGGATAGTGCAGGGAACAGTTTTTACATTTGTTTTGCTGTCTCTGCCCTTTTTTAGAAGATTTCACCTAAGGCTATGTTCACACGGCTTATTTGCGGGGCGTAATTATGCCGTGTGGATGGGGGCGGGAGCAAGGGGCCGGCACCCCGCCGGCCCATAGACTCATTACTAGCGGCGCGTATACGCCGCTAGTAATTCACATGTCACTTATCTCCCCCCGCGACGTATTCGCCGAGCGGGGAGAGGAGACGTAATCCATAATACTCTATGAGAAGTGTGGATTACCGTAATGACTGGGACGTATTCCAGCCGTAATTCGCGCAGTACGGACTGAATTACGGACTGAAATACGTCCCATTTTAAGCCATGTGAAAATAGCCTTACAGTCTGTATCTTATGTGCAGCTGTGGCATGCTGGCACTTGGTTATCATGGGGCGTGACTCAGTGTTGAATGTCAGCCACGCCCATAAGTCTCCTTTTGTAACTAGGGGACGTATGTAAGTTGGAACGATGTAAGTCGGAGACTGCCTGTATAGTGTTATTAAAATACCGTAGGTATCAAATAAAGTAAAAAAATAAAAAAAATGACAATAGTACTAAAATAGAAACAATCATATTAGAAAAATGTAGAAAAAAAATTCTGTCATAAAATAATATAAGCCAATAAAATTTTACTGGGCCACAACAAAGTGATCTGTCTGACAAAAATTCCATTCTGTGCTACATTATAAGGTTGGATCATGGGCATTAGTAGAAACATAGTCGATGGGCCATAGAGCTTGAGGGGGCACATTCAGGTGCAGAAATAATTGTACTTTTCTGCAGGGCATAACAATTTGATGGCTTGATGCTATCTAACACCACTATGTGGTTTCTCTGATATATAGCAGTACTATTTAATCCTTTTACTATTACTAATTATGCTGTGGGATCGGTTTCTTGTCATTAAGTGGTGGGGCCCATCTCATTTTTTTTCTTCTATGAATTCCAGTTATTCCCCTGTGATACCTCTGGTGTATTTACTAAGGTGATGAGGGAAAAGTCTCTATAAAATTCATCTTACCAAGTAAACTGTGTAGGCTGATATAATGTTTAATGGAGTGTGGCAGAGAGACCTCAGGCAGTCGCATGTTTCTGCCGTTGAGGGGAGTACAGCAGGATATCTGCATGTGACGTTCCAACGAGGACCTGGTCTTGGTGGGAGAAGTCAGCTACTTTGCTATGCGGCGAAGTATGGGCTGGCTGTCCCGGAATGGCTATAGTGTTGGGTGGGTGGCTGTTCCCGCAATCCAGGACAGGTTTTTGACAGGTCTCTAGAGGCCTATAAAAGGCTTGTTACTCCAGGTGATTAGGGGGTATTGGAAGCGACAGCAAAGCTGAGGAGGAAGCTCTGATTACCCCTATAGGCTGGAGGGGAGTCTGGTGAGGACTGGGGTGGTGGGTCTCTGCAGGAGGCACAGATCACTGGTAGTAGATGGAAACTATGTTTTTGAGTGTCCACACAGCCTAGGTGTTCGTTTATGTTTTGTTTGTACCTGTACTTCTCATATGCCTGAGGAATAAACCTGGCTGAGGCTAGTTTAAAACTAGTTCCCTGGTGTCGGAGAGACATATATTGGTTTTCCAATAACCGTTCTACCAAGGACATCAATGTCGTGAGCCAATGACCCCGAGACTATTCAAGATGGCGCCTGAGAGCTAAGTGTAGCATCACAGGGGCCCTTGTCAATCTGTATCTGCTTTAATTATAAAAAAAAAGTAGATAAAAGCCTTGTGGCATATGTTGATACTTGGGTGTGTTGATATTATGGGTGTTCGGTAATCTCAGTGGTCAACCTATAGGTTGGTAGAAATGGCGGCCATATTCCTTGCTGTCCAAGTGTCCTAGAAACATAACATCTTTGACATAAGGAAAAGACTGAACAAAATTTTCGATACCTTTCCAGCAAAGGTCAAGTTGGGGAATTATATTCACTGTCGATATTTTGATTTTAGAGGAAATGCACTTTCACTAGGGAACTATTCCTTACATCATAATGTATGGATTTCTCGACAACATCTCCTTTCTATATGTCTGTCAAAGCCGCGGCTAAAAAAAGACGTGATTAATAAGTAAACTTTATTACATGATAATATCTGAAACACAAACTGCAGGAACCGACAACAAAAAATCCATTATGTCCCGTCCCTCAGAGTGTCTAACGTTACACCCAAGAAGCCATTCCAAGAAAGTCCTCTCAGCAGAAAATGCAGCCGCCTACGGACCTGTAACATCTCATAGGGGCAGAGCAGCCGCGCACCTGGGCCGGGTGAAGGGGCGCTCGGGCATGATTTTTGGTATTTATTTTTTTGAAAAAATAAAAAGTATATTTTTGTTTCACTATATGTTTGTCTTTGAGGATCAGAGACATTTCACATTTATTTACTTTGCTGTGTAACACAAACCTGCATCAATACATGGAGTGTTCTGCCAGGAAGAGATTATAAGAGGCCATTCTATGGAAAGAAACACTGGGCAGGAGTGTATGTCGGGCGTAGATTAAGATTCATAGGCTTATACAATCGACACATTAACACTGTCTCTGCCATGACGGCTAGGAGTAACGTCTACCTGTTACAGATTGTCCTGCCCTTCAATAACCCAACACCTTATCCACCGGTAACATGATAGCCCATAAACTCTACAGTCTAGTTCTCCAGGTTATATTGGAGAGGGGGTATGTTTTATTAGGAAAGCACCAACTCCATACTGCTGGTTTTATAGGAAGCCCATGTGCTATACGTTACCATGCTATACGTTACCAAATCTCATGGAACAATCAGAAAAGAAGATTATTTCCACAATTCCTGTTTTTGATATGGCAAAGAACTCAATAAAACAAAAGTTGTATTATGGCTTTACTTGACTATCTATCTATCTATCTCATATCTATCTATCTATCTCTCTCATATCTATCTCTCTCATATCTATCTCTCTCATATCTATCTCTCTCATATCTATCTCTCTCATATCTATCTATCTCATATCTATCTATCTCATATCTATCTATCTCATATCTATCTATCTCATATCTATCTATCTCATATCTATCTATCTCATATCTATCTATCATCCATCCATCACATATCTATCTATCCTAAGTCTATATATCCATCTACCTACTTATCTCATATATATATATATATATATATATATATATATGGCTCAATAAAATAAAAGTTGTATTATATCTTTACTTGACTATCTAGCTATCATCAATCTATCACATATCCATTTATCTATCTATTCTCAGACTGCCTATCTATCTACCTATCTCATATATATCTATATCTTTCCTCAGTTTATTTATCTACCTGCCTATCCAATCTATTCATCCTATTATCTTTATGTCTGTATATCTATCTATTATCCATAACCAATCTATCTACCTATGTATCTATCTATCTATCTATCTATCTATCTATCTATCTATCTATCTATCTATTCATCCCATTATCTATATGTCTGTATAGCTATTATCCATCTGTCACATATCTATCTATCTATCTATCTATCTATCTATCTATCTATCTATCTATCTATCTATCTATCTATCTATCTATCTATCGAACTATTCATATAGGTATCTATTTGACTATTTGATTTGCCTGTAGATCAATACACCTCTTTTCTTTCTATCTATCTATCTGTCTGTCTGTCTTTATCTACTTACCTACTTATCTATCCACCCCATTCAGGTATGTCTCAGAGATTGCATTCATGCCTTAGGGTACTTATTGGAGTTGCCCTACCTCAGTGACCCCCAGCAATGTCTGACGTGTCTTAGTTCACACTGTGGACTATCACTTAAAGGGGTTGTCTCACTACATTGATTTGATTCATGTTACCACAATCCTGTTTTCTTGGTTTCACTTTGAATTCAGGGGCGTGCTTACTGGCTTCTACCAGGCTGCAGTAGAAGCCAGGTCTGTAGCTATAGAGACCAGCACTGTCAGCCTTTCAGAAGAGAGAGAACAGGTCTGTAGCTATAGCGACCTGAGGAGCTGATACAGCCCAAACAAGAGGGGATATCTCAGAATAGGTAGGACACTGTTATTGGACACATAGTGCAAAGTGATTTGTTTTTACAAGATCTTTAACATAAAAAGCAAACCTTGTAGTGAGACAGCCCATTTAAAGTGAGGGTACACACCATGTTTGTGTAACACTGACTATATTGGCAGAGAATATTCTATCTAACATCTCTGTGAATGATCAGCATTATCTTTCTGCTCTTTTCATTTATTTTCCATTCATTTTTGCTTTGTACAGTATAAAAAAATGACATATTGCTAAAAGGAAACTGAGTAAGCTGCTGTTGAGGGATCTGTTAATCGTATTATGTGATGACAGACCCGTTAATGGCGCTGGCTGTTTCCATTTACTACCTGTACTGTTGTTAATGGGCTGTGGATGTTATTTGCTCATAAATAATATGTCCCGCTAAGTAGAATAAGATAAACCTTAATAAGATCTGCTAACTGCATTGGTCCTGCTGGTGATGGTTTCCAGATAAAAAAATAAAATAAAAGAAATACCAGCAAAATAAGGTAACGCAGGTCATACAAATAAGCCAGATTCCACAATTTCTCCACAGTGAGGGGGGCGGCTGGTGGTAAATGGACATGGAGCTCTATAGGACCTTGTACAGGAATTGATGAGAATGATATAATGGTTTCCACTATGACACCTGGCATTTTATAGAATGAGCTATTGATGTGATTTCCGCGATCCCTTATCGCACGGCGTCCTTTTCTCAGCTCCATATTACCAGCAATGTATGTTTTATGTAAAATATTTTCTAGTCCTGGTAGAAGAAGAGAATTGTCCGGTAAATTACATCCAGCTACTATTAACTGAAAATGTCTCCGAGGTTTAAGTTCAACCTAATGATGGTAAAATAAGTGATATTAAAACGCCGCTCGCCCCTGCGCAACAAAAAGGAGCGAATAAATCAGTCCTATATTTGTAATCCATTACATCTGCACAAAGTCTTCAGCGTCGCCAGCCAAGAGAAAATGACTTGGCTAAACTTGGCTAAGCTTAAACGTATGTGGTTTGCACTTGTTAAGCCTTGGAACGGCTGTGTGCCATACTTGCTAAGTGGTGTTAAGTCATAAAGTGCATTTCTGCTTTTTTAAGGTGCCATATGGTCTAGCGCAGATCAGAATAAACACCCTGATGTGATTGATGGGCAGGCTGTTATCACGCTAGAGGGGCACTTTTGCTTAAAGGGCATTTCCACCTAATATCAAAAAGCCACCTGTAACTATAAGTCATCCTGAGTTGTCTTTCTATTATATTTGTTTCTGGGAAATCAGAGTGACACAGTATATGACAGTTATTACGGCTTCCACAGAGGTTGCCACCCAGCGTGCCCTACACATCTGATTGGTAAATTTACCTAGCTATAAACTGGTATGGCCCTAGATAAGGGGTGAAAAACACTAAGGGCGTGTCCCCACCGCACAGGTTTTCGGCCAGTTTTTCAGGCGGTTTGCGGTTTGAAAACCCGGCCGAAAATTAGCACAATGATGCTCTATGGAAAACCCGTGCAGCAGTCCCCACTGTCCCCACTGCACGGGTTTTCCGTCCAGCAGTGTTTCCGCCCGCAAAACATTCAACAAGCACAATCTTCCGTCCGGTTTTCGGACGGAATCTGTGCTTGTGAATGTGAAGGGGGGGGGGGAGCCGACCCCCCCCCCACAGACATGGGGACGGCCGCAGAACAGGACAAATACCGGTCGGGTAAATCGACCGGTATTTGTCCTCTGCAGTGGGAACGCCCCCTAAGGCAGCTGCAAGTGGTGGTCACCCAGCTTTTCCAGAAATTTCAAGGGGTGTTCTCATCATGCTGCGCTTCCCAACCAGCTAAAAGGGGTTGTCTCACTACATTGATTCATCTTACCTCAGTCCTGTTTTATTGGTTTCATTTTGAATTTAGGTGCGTGTTTAATGGCTTCTACTAGGCTGCAGTAGAAGCCAGGTCTGTAGCTATAGCAACCAGTGCTGGCAGCCTATCAGGAGAGAGCAAACAGGTCTGTAGCTATAACAACCTGGGGAGCTGATGCAGCCCATGCAAGAGGGGATATCTCAGAATAGGTAGGACACTGTTAATGGACACATATTGCAAAGTGATTTGTTTTCACAAGATCATAAAAAGCAATCCTATCAGTAGAGATTGAACAGGTCTGTAGCTATAGCGACCAGTGCTGGCAGCCTATCATGAGAGATTGAACAGGTCCGTAGCTATAGCAACCAGTGCTGACAGCCTATGATGAGAGATTGAACAGGTCTGTAGCTATAACAACCAGCACTTGCAGCTTATCAGGAGAGATTGAACAAGTCTGTAGCTATAGCGACCTGAGGAGCTAATGCAGCCCATACAAGAGGGGATATCTCAGAATAGGTAGGACACTTAATGGACATATGTTGCAAAGAGACGTGTTTTTGCAAGATCTTTAAAATAAAAAGCAATCCCTGTAGTGAGACCAGCCCCTTAAAAGCTCCAACTTCCTATTCAGACTTTGGGCACATCTACAGCAGTGACTGACATTTCAGCTCTGCTATTCCTAGAGGGACATTGGTGATGGCGAGGTCTAATCAGCAGGGCAGAAGGCTACAGGGCTCTGAAGGGTTAAAGTTAGTCAATTAGAAACATAAATAAGCTCCTTTGCTGCTGATAAGACACATCAGGAAGTGACATCCCCATTCGGGCCACTGCTAGAGCAAAGAGAGAGGTGGTCAGTAACCTAGAAAACCTACTTTAAACCAGGAGGAGATAAGAACTGCTTTAACTCTGAAAGCAAGCAAAATCAGAACAGCAATGTATTTGGTAATATTCTTTATTTACCTTTGTCTGCATGTTTAAGGCTCAATGAGATGGGAATACCCCTGTTAGTGAAAAAATACAGCAGACATAAAACAATCTCCATCCTTTATATAAGATTAAATTCTCAGGATGCAGAGAAATATGGCTATCTTGCACCTGAGTGGGCTTCTTAATACAGCTGCCAAAGTTGGCTCCCCAGAACAAATACAGACTCCAGACCAGAATGTCTAAAAGTATACAGATCCCAGACTAGGCACCCTAAAATAAAGACCCCAGCCCATACCCTCCATACAAATATAGGTGCCAGAGTTGGCTCCCCAGAACAAATACAGACATCACACCATCTAAAAAAATAGATCACAAACTAGGCCAGAGTTGACCCCCACAAAAAATACAGACTCCAGACCAAACTCTAAAATGATACAGTTCCCAGACTAGATCCCCTAAATAAATACAGACCACTTATACAAATACAGATGTCTAAGCTGGCCCCCGAGAACAAATATAGACCCTTAAACGAGACCTCTAAGAAAAAACACAGCCCCCAGACCAGACCTCCAAAAACAAATACAGCCCCCCAGACCAGACCTCTAAGAACAAATACAGAACTTAGACCAAACCTTCAAGAACAAATACAGACCCTAGACCAGACCTCTGAGAACAAATACAGACCTAGACCCGACCTCCAAGAGCAAATACAGCCCCCAGACCAGACCTCTGAGAACAAATACAGACCTCATGCTAGACCTCCAAAAACAAATTAAGACTCTAGACCGGACTTCCAAGAAGAAATACAGACCCTAGACCAGACCTCCAAGAATAAATACAGAACCAAGACTAGACCTCTGAGAACAAACACAGACTCTAAACTATACCTCTGAGAACAAACACAGACCCTAGACAAGTCCTCTAAACACAAATATAGACCCTAGACCAGACCTCCGAGAACAAATACAGACCCTTAACTAGATCTCTAAAAGCAAATACAGACCCTAGACCAGACCTCCGAGAACAAATATAGACCCTAGACTAGATCTCTAAAAGCAAAATACAGACTCCTAAACATACCTCTGAGAACAAAATAGACCCTAAAAGTCCGGTCCAAACAAAATACAGTAACCCTTAGACTAAATCTCATACAAATACAGACCCTTAAAACCAGACTCTCAAGAACAAATAAGTCCAGACCGGACTCGGGACACAGACCCTAGACTACAATATACAGACCCCAGACTAGAACTCTCAAAATCAAATACAGACCCAAAGACTAGTACCTCTGAGAACAAATACAGACCCTAAACTATCCTGAGAACAAACAACAGACCCTTAGCATAGATCTCGTTAAAACAAAATATAGACCCTAGAACAAAGACTCCGAGAAAAAAACCTTAAAGATCTTAAAACAAATAGACCCTAGACCAGACCTCCAAGAACAAATAGAGTGCCCAGACCGGACCTCCAGGAACAAATACAGACCCTAGACCAAACCTTCAAGAATAAATACAGACCCCAGACCAGACCTCTGAGAACAAACACAGACCCTAAACTAGACTTCTAAACACAAATAAAGACCCTAGACCAGACCTCCAAGAACAAATAGAGTCTCCAGACCAGACCTCCAGGAACAAATACAGACCCTAGACCAGATGTCTAAGAACAAATACAGACCCAGACCATATCAACTAATAGAGACCCCAGACTGCAGCCACTTACTGGTGCTTTCTATTGCAGCTTGTGGTCACCTTTGGTTTACATGGCAATAGCAACCAAGCAAATCCTTCTTCCATTTTTCAACTATGGTCTAAGATATACGGAATTTGATTGGTTAATATATGCACCATCTCTCATTATTAGCAGTATCTACAATGAGGCCTTCAGGGTAACCCTAGAAATGGGTCAGCTCTCTAGACGCGGGTAGTAGTAGTAGTAGTAGTGTCATCTTAACCATGGTGGCTGTGTGACCACATAAAAGAGTCAGATTGTGAAGGTTTGGGATGGAGCCACTCTCTATTGTGTTCAAAGAGGCAGTGTCGCTGTACAGACATGTTACCTGCAGGCGTGCTTGCCAGCAGTCTGATAAACACGCCATTGTTTTGCTCACCCTAGAGCATTCCCCGTGTGAATACACTTTTGTGTGCGAGATTGATGTTGTTCTCTCTGGTTGCCCCAAATCTGGCTATACGCTTACATTCAACTGGAACGTTGGCACTATAAAATAAGCATAAATAATTGCTTCTCATATTTTGTTTTAAGAAACTTTCCTCAATTTTAATTGAAGCAGACAGGGCGAGTATTTCTTTTCAACGATCTTAACGGCGAAACGTAAATGTTCAGACAGACCTTTCCCATGAGGTTCATACAGGCTAACAGTATACATACACACATGTAACGCTATAGACTGGTGGAGGGGTACATGTTTATTTTTGATTTTAAAAAATGGTAACACCCTAGTTTATGCAATGGAGCTGATGCAATACCTGGCCTGACCTGTTGTCCAGAGTGGTGCTGTAACTGGAAACAACAGCAGACCTTTAGTTTTTTTTATACAAACCCCTTTTTCAGGGCTTCCAAAACATGTTGCTTGAAGGGAACTCATTGTACTTGAAGTCCTCTCTGTGGGCAGGAGGAGCTGAGCAGATTAATTTGAGCCATTAAAGGGGTTTTGCCACAATCTCATTTCATACCTCCTGCATCCAGCTCTGTGTGCTCAGAAGGGGGCGTGTGTGATTTGTTTGAATTGCATATCATGTGACCCAACAGGATGACATCACCAGGCCTTTCCTCTCTTTAGTCAAAGAAAGGACTGTTTATGTGTAGAATTGTAAGTAGCTACATTGTAGCTCAGAGGTTAAACTTTTGCCTCCAGGCACAAGGGTCCTTGGTTCAAATTCCTGCAGGAACCAAACCTGTGGATGTTATTTCTCTTTATCAATGCACATAACTGATGGAGGTTTCTTTTTTATTTATTTGCACTGTTTGACTAATTACTAAGAAGTACAGAGGATGGGAGTAGAGTGACAGCTCCTGGGGTTTGAACACTCAGTAGCTGCTTGAGAGGAGAAGTGATGTCTGAGCATGTGCGGCCAGGACTGAGGAGATCTCAGCCCTGGTCGTATCCCCTGTAGACGAGCTATAAACAATGGATCACTAAAGGAGCAGCTAAGACAAAAACGGTGCAGAATTTTTTAATAATGATGAATGGTGAAAATGTTTATTATTTAATTTACAAACTTCCCACGTCAATTTTACTTTGTGGCAAAACCCCTTTAAAGGGAACTTGCCACGTTGAATATTGTGTCTGATCTGCGAGTTATAGAGCTGAGCTGAGCAGACTGATATACAGTCTTGTGAGAAAAGATGTGGTATATCTTGCAATATACTCTCATGGCTTAGGAGTCCAGTGGGTGGTTCAAACCAGTGAGTGACAGCTATGTCTGCATGCATGTTAATCACTGATTAGGACCGCCCACTGGACTCATGCATAGGCAGGGATGTCAGTGAATAAATTGCAAGTTATTCTGAATATTTTCCTACCAAGATTTATATCAATCTGCTCAGCTCCTCCTACTCTATAACTTGATGCTGATAGATCAGACACATGTGATGACTTCTCTGTAAGGGCTTGAGTACTTAGTTGTAATGGGGATCGATGTCATAGATTTCTATAGGCTCATACTGTATCTCTATATAGTTCAGATATGAAAGTTTATTGGGGTGAGAATTAGCAAAAAAAAAAAAAATTGTAGAATATTTAATTGCATGCTGTATTATGGAGGCAGCCTCCCCTGCAATTTCTGTTTTTACAGTAGTACGTGAAGATCCACTATATGGCGGCACATGCAATGCTTACAGGTCCATAATACAGACTTTTTACGACAGAACATACCACCATACACGGTATTATTGTGCAAATGGGCCCTGCTCATATCTGAATTGCATCACTATCATAGTGAGTGGTAGATATGGTACCTCACAGATGCACTATATGACAGAACATTAAGTGCATAAAGGTCCATAAAACAGATATTTAGGCACTCCATATGATACGACACATGGTATTACTGTGTACATGAGTCCTAAATGCAATGTTATTTCAGCTACAGTGCATCACCATTGTGGTGGGTGGTAGATAGGGTACGTCACGGATGCACTAATAGCAGTACATTCATTCCATAAAGGTTCATGACACAGACCTTTAGAGACTCCATATGATACCCCATGTGGTATTACTGTGTGCATGAGTCTCAAATGTAATGTTAGTTCAGCTATAATGCATCATGATTATGATGGGTGGTAAGAAGCATATATACTTTATGGGCTCGGGACCAATACTACTGCTCTATCCACCCTTTGGTAGTAATCAACCAACTGCTATAAGTGGGTACGTTGGGATACGCAGCTTCTATCTATATTTACCATCTCTTACCTATAAAACCCTATCTATATATAAATCCGATTGTCAAAATCCATGAAATTTGTCAACAAAAATATAACATCCATTTATTTCTTTAAGGGCGTTGCTCTTGTCAAGTCTGATTGTACAAGACAACTTCTTTACCACTCCCTGGACATAAAGCAAGTGTCTGTTTTGCAGCAGTGCATTAAATGAGGCACTTGCACTACATAACACTTAAAACATTACATCCGTCATCCAAAAAGTTATTCAACCTCATAAAGAAAGTACACTGAAATGTCTGCTGTCAATAAAAAGTTGTTTTGTAGTTATATATATATAAGCAGCACTATGGGTGTCTTAACCGCATCTGAAGAGCTACATGGGGTCCCCTCCCCCCCTAAAAAATTCCAGGTTTGCCAAATATGGAAATCCATATTTGTACTGGCCAAACTTCACAAAACAATTCCCTATTTGTCTTTATTGGCTGCCATACCCCTTATTTGCTAATTTTCTGTCTGCTTTGTTAGACAATATGCATGAAGAGGCATGTTTCAAATTGATTATGATTTATATTAGAACAGTAGTAACAATCAAAGAGGGTACATTACAGAAACTATTAATGTAAACCTCACAGAGCCCAGGAGTCGGGTAAAAGGGGCAAATGTCCAGAGGCCAGGACCATTAATGGGGCTACAGATGACCTATGGTAGGGGTTTACTTCAAGTGCTATTTTTAGGCCCAGTATAGTTGCTATTTGAGCATGTTATGGAGCCTTTGTATTTCTAAATGCCTATATTTCATTGGTCTATTTTCTATGAACTTTGGTCCAGAGAAGACAGCGGTGTTTTTGTATTGTGTTGATATGTGGTGTCTTCTGATGTATGAACTTTAACTGTGATCACAGACAATAATTTCTGGAAGTATTTCGGAGTCCATGCAGCGACTTGCATGACTAATTCATGCCTGTTTTCAGTGCAGTGTCGTCTGAGGGCACGTAGATTATGGGCATCCAATACTGACCAGCGGCAATGTCCCTTGTGCACGTGGATTTATCAAGATTCTATGAATCTTTTGATGATATGTTATACTGGAGATGGTGAAAAATTCAAAGTATTGGCAAACTTTCGTTGAGGAACATTTTTCTGAAATTGTTCCACAATTTTTAGACACAGCATTTAATAAACGGGTGAACCTCTGACTATATTTGCTTCTGAAAGACTCGGCCTCTCTAACATGCTCTTTTTATACACAGTCCTGTGACTTAGTTGAAAATGTACACTTCAGCTGTTTTTCATTAATATCACTTACTTCTCCAGCCTTTTGTTACCTCTGTCCAAACTTTTGTGAGATGTGCTGCTGCCATCAATTTCTAAATTAGTTATTTATTCAAATGAAATGGAAACATATCTAACTTCCAACTTGTGGTCTGTGTTCTATCCTCTAATTAATATGATTATCAGAAGTTTCCAAATTATTGAATTTTGCTTTACATTTTAAAGAGCCCCAACTTTTTGGGAATTGGAATTATCTATGGATACCATATCGGATGCATTTACGCATGGTATGGAGTTGGTAAGTGGGTACAATATGGAGCTTTTATTTGGAAACAGCATGGTGACATGTAGGCAGAGGATTGTACTATTTTTAGGCTAGCATATTTATTGATTTTATATATATATATATATATATATATATATATATATATATATTTTATATATATCTCCATATATCTATCTATCTACCTACCATAGATTGTGCGTCGTCATGTGGTTGAAAGACCGTATTACATGCAAAGGCATTAGATGTGTGGGCCAACGGAGGGGGCCTAGACACCCAATTGTGTGGCCCGAACTGACTAGCTGGGGGTTGAGTGAGAACAATTTCATACCACCCACTAACCAGTGTAGTGGAGAGTAGCTTCTGCTATAGTATTAGACAGCGGCCACAATGAAGCACTGTACAGGAATGTATAGCACAATGTGGGTGGTACCAAGCTTGAAAAAGAAGCCGACTGAACCAAACTCACTCCACTGTGTCCTGCACACGGCAGTGTAGTGTGTACATATTTTTTTATATATATATATATATATATATATATATATATATACTTTTTTATATATATATATATATATATATATAATAATTATATATATATATAATATATATATATTATATCAGTCATCCTGGAACAAGAATTCTGTATTATATAATATATATATATATATATATATATTATATATATATAAATATATATAATATATATACATACATACACACACACACACACACACACTACACTGCCGTGTGCAGGACACAGTGGAGTGAGTTTGGATGAGTCAGCTTCTTTCTCAAGTATATATATATATATATATATATATTCTGCCTTAAAGTTAATGTATTTTCTCTTACAGTTGACGTCCTGAGACTTGGTATTTATTAGCATTTATATATGTAGGTTTTTCTGAGCTATAGCCCCAAAAAATGTTTTGCTCGGGGGTTTCCACAGACCTTGAGATAATCTTGAATTTGCACCTTTCTTGAAAAAAGTGAAGACCGGATTTGTATTTAGAAAGTGATGTACACATCTAGTCACATCACTATGGCCTGGACTAAGTTCTAACATTTCACCTACTCTGTACGGCAGGACAGCGAGGGAATTTGCCTCTTTTACCCTTTCATTATTCATACCTTAGGCTGCAGAGTTTCATGAGCTTGAAGCAGAGGGAGGAGCCTTAGGACAGATCTAATCTGTCCGCTATTGTCAATGAGATAATCCATACAGTAAATCTCAATATCGCAACAAAAAAAAAGAAATTGGGCACAGATTTTGTGTTTGGAGAAACAAGAAGTGCAATAGTTATGAAATACATTCCGAGCACCGCATGTTTTCTTCTAGACTTTAGGCAATACAGACTCTTATTTAAACTGTGTTCACTCCCCCCAAAAAATAATTCTGTATTCAACTTTTTTTTAGAGATTTGAGGCCTTTCTAGACTTGCTGGGACTTCAGAATAAGGACGTTTTTAGAAGATTAGTCGCAGGCATCCTGCCTGTCAGGCAAAAGAAAGACCTCATTGCACCTGGGAGACTACAAAAGCGCGCTTCACAAAACAAGAATATCACTTTGCATGGTTTTGCATGCCTAAAGAGCGAGCCTGCCGTATAAGCGGCTTTGTTGCCTGAGTCTACAGAGAGGGTAATCTTTCAACCTCGCGACCATTTGATGTGGTGTTTCTTCATTCGCCGTCTTTTGTCTCGCTACTTGTTTGGTTAGATGTTTCATATTAACAGGTGTACTTTCACTGTTGTGTGCGGAGTACGTATGTGCGCAGCATATTGTAAAAATTTCATGAGGGAAGGTTTTATGGCCCTTTCTGTTGTCTTGTGTCTGCCTGCAAAACGTATTGGTTGCTCTCCCCACGGAGAGAAATCCCCCCATCTAAGCCACTCTTGCCTCTCACCCACCCAACCAGTAAGTTCTACTCTGCACTGATGAGGGGCAAATACCTCGAAACAGCTGTGTGTAGATGAACTTAACTGGCTTAAATCCCTTTCACACTGCAAGGCTCCTGCGAGCTACATGTGAATTGAGGATAACTACATCCAATAGAGTGCGCTCTGGAGCTCTACAGCTCTTTTCCCAGAAGCCTTTGCTTTATGCAAAAAAAGTGAGGTCTGAAAGGCGAGTAAATCCTCACACCAACCAATTTATTGGTGGCTCTCCCCAAAGATATTCCCTCCTCTATGTAAAATGTATAAAAGAAAATATGATACCAAGACACTAAACTAGCAGTTGCAACAGCATACAGATAGTCCTCATTCTCCATAAGATCTTGCTTGACGGACTATGGTACGACAGGTTGCCTAAACACGTACTTTGGATTTCAGGTTTTTGTCCTTTCCATTTTCTATTTTCAATCTTACCCTGTGGTATTTCCCTATATCTGTCCCCTGATGTGATGGTGATGGGGCATTGAATCATGTTGGGATGTGTTATGTTTTTGTTTATAGGGTGAGTACACTGTAGGGTCAGGTTGCTGTTCAGGACACCCTTTTTGGGTAGGGAGGGACTTGTAGATAAAATAGGGTTATAATAGGAGGACCCCTTTGGCTTCCACCCTATCTTTTCCCGCCTTCCTTTACTTTCCTGACCTTTCTGTAATTTAGTTTATTTTTGATTTTTGTTTTCCGTTAGGATCACATATTTGTCCGAGATACTGTTTCCTTTTAGTATCATTTATTAAAAGTTAAGTTCTCTATCATATAACCCTATATATCACAGAGCCCAGCTTCTCTCCTCTATCATGTAATCCTATATATCAGAGAGCTCAGCTTCACTCCTATCATATAACCCTATATATCACAGAGCACAGATTCTCTCCCTCTATCATATAACACTATATATCACAGAGCTCAGCTCCTCTCCTCTATCATACAACCCTATATATCACAGAGCTCAGCTTTCTCCTCTATTATATAACCCTATATATCACAGAGCTCAGCTCCTCTCCTCTATCATATAACCCTATATATCACAGAATGCAGCTTCTCTCCTCTATCATACAACCCTATATATCACAGAGCTCAGCTTCTCTCCTCTCATACAACCCTATATATCACAAACCTCAGCTTCTCTCTCTCTATCATATAACCCTATATATCACAGAGCTCAGCTTCTCTCCTCTATCATATAACCCTATATATCACAGAACTCAGCTTCTCTCCTTTACCATATAACCCTATATATCACAGAGCTCAGCTCCTCTCCTCTATCATATAACCCTATATATCACAGAGCTCAACTTCTCTTCTCTATCATATAACCCTATATATCACAGAGCTCAGCTCCTCGCCTCTATCATATAACCCTATATATTACAGAGCTCAGCTTCTCTCCACTATCATATAACAGTATATATCACAGATCTCAGCTCCTCTCCTCTATCATATAACCCTATATATCACACAGCTCAGCTCCTCTCCTCTATCATATAATCCTATATATCACAGAGCTCAGCTCTTTTCCCATTAATACATTGATTTTAAAAGTAAAATCATATTAAAAGTAAAATCAAAAATCATATTAGCTGTTCATGAGTTTGAGAAAACTAGATCATGTCTGTAGGCGCTGTAGTATCACAGATATCGCTACGAGTTCACTAAACGGATGTCTACATGATTTCTAATTACCGGTAATTTTTTGACTTTAGGAGGACATGCTCTTCAGGAGTATATCTGAATGATGCCCAAGGATGTGGCTTTGAGTTTGTCAATTGCATGAAGCCACATTATACTTCAGGTTCCACACTCTTAACAACTTCTCCTTCTTCTAGTTGAAATGTAAGAATTCCAGTTTTGTGGTCTTTTGCACAATTTTTGCAGCAATGCAGGTACAGACAGACACTTCTGCTTTACAGCTGTTTCTACGAAATCCTTCTAAGCGGTAGTGAAAGTGTCCTCGCACGCACATCGCTATTATTTTAGTGCATACCACTTGCTGCAATGCGCTCTTAGTAAACCTCTTTTAACACAAGATCCCTGAAAAACAGCTGTGATCCCTGCTGCCTGTGGCAAGGAGAAATCGCACACAGGGGCCCTCTATGTTTTCTAGCTTCTAAGAAATTAGGTTTATGTCGCGCTAAATTTCTTCCATACATTTTTATCGTGTTGAGTTGTATTGTAAATTATGAGTTATTATGTAAGAAATATTCAAATTTTAAAAATTATTTAGGGCGACATCTATGAATTCACATTCGCCAATTTTTTGCCTTATATTGCCGGTTCTATAGACGCATGAACAGGCGCACGGCCAAGCTTGGTGCAATGTGCGCCCGACAACAAATCTTAATGCGCCAAAGTTTGAGTACAACTTGTGAGTGTTATGCACCGAAAATGTTGGCCGCATAACACTTTCATTCATACTGTCCTATTATACACTCCTCTATATCCTCTATATATATTTATAACTGCTGCGTTGGTGCTAAGTTCCAAAAATGGCGCATACGAATTCATAGATGTCGCCCTTATTTTTGAAATATTAGGTTTTTTCATGCAGATTCCGACGTGGATTCCACTATGACCAACAGCATGGATTTAAAAATGGAGGTGCTGTGTCCAAAACCGCTGCAACAAAGTTAAAATCTAAATCAGAAATCCCAGGATATCACCACAGATTTCTCTGACGGAAACATTCGCTGTGAGAACAAACCCTGATTATTTTGGATTTTTCCCCTCATCTAAACCTAATTCATCTTTATTGTCGAAAAAAAATGCATATAGACATATTTTTCCAACCGCCTTCTTCCAAATAGATTATGTGCGCCCTCCTGCAACTTTACCGGAATGTAATGTTTCTTGTTTGCTCACATATATTGCTGTTTCTTCTCATAGCTATAGGATGTGACCTTAAAATCTCACCGGGCAATCTTTTAAAATGGACGTTGAGGAGGTTTCAACCCTGCCTCGGTAACACCACAACCTGCCTAGGAATGACCCCAATGCCAAAATGCCCACTTTCAGACAGGGTTTGTATAAACTCCACCTCTTTTGTGATCTGGTTTCTGGGAAAATCCAGGAAGAGTTGGAAAGCATACTTTAAATATGTCTTGAATACAAGAGTAAGTACTTAGCTATTGCGAATTGAAGGAGGAAGGATGGTGACCATATTGGATTGGTCTAAAAGGGAGCAGGAGAAACCTCTGGTTTGTCCCTGGGCATAGTGGGCATGGAGAAAGGCAGGGATCAATAGAAAGAAAACAACAGGCAGAGTACAAGAGTCATGTGCAGTATGTGCAGTCATGTATGGAAGCTGTAGGATGGGCTCCTAGAATCAACTCCACTGCGGAGGCACAAGAATCAACTCCAATCTTGGACCCCAATAATCACTTCCACTGATCGGTCCCAAGAACTTACTCCACTTTTGAGCCCCAAGAGTCCACTCTACTGGTGGGCTCCAATAGTCAACTCTACTGGTGGGATCCAATAATCAACTCTACTGGTGGGATCCAAGAATCAACTCTACTGGTGGGATCCAAGAATCAACTCTACTGGTGGGATCCAATAGTCAACTCTACTGGTGGGCTCCAATAGTCAACTCTACTGGTGGGCTCCAATAATCAACTCTACTGGTGGGCTCCAATAATCAACTCTACTGTTGGGCTCCAAGAGTCAACTCTACTGGTGGGCCCCACAAGAAACAACTCCACTGGTATGCCCCAAACTCAACTACTTGCAGCTGGTTTCTGACTCAGATAAGTAGTAGTTATCTTTCAGGGATAGAGTCTGGTTTACATCTGTATCACTATTTTAATTTCCCTATCACATTATTGTTACAGGGATAACTACAGAAAAACTAAAATACCGACGGTGTTGGGTCTGTTTTATGACAGACTCCAACGGCAACAGATAGACCCTATTAATGTAATGTTTCTTGGGTTTCCGTCAACGGATAATATAGCGCTGCATGTTATACTAATTTTTCCAGAATTTTTTAAAGAATCTATGACGGAGGCTTCCAACAAAACCTCTGACACCAATGTGAATAAGGCCTACATTTTGAAAGCATTAAAGGGATTCTGCTATCTAGCAAAGTCCCTGCTAAAACCAGCTTATCGCTCACTACAAGCCAGCATCAAGGAATGGGGAGAGGAACGCACTTGCGCTGTTCTCCCCATTCAATTCTATGGGAATTTTGAATACAGACGAGCAACTGTGGCAATAATCGGAACTCCCATAGACATGAATGAGGGAGCGCTGCGCAAGTGTGGCCCTCTCCCTGCTCTCTGAGGCTGGCTCGTAGTGAGCCATGAGCTGCGCTTAGAAGGGATTTTGACAGACAGCAAAACCCCTTTGATTACTGTGGAGTGAGGAATGGACCAAAACATGTGAGGAAAAAGCCAAAAAGTTTGAATACAAATACGAAAGAAGTCTAAAAGTATCAACAGAAGAAGCTGAAAAATTTGACACCATTTAATAAGACAACATTTTAGTATAATCCGTAAAATAATTAATTTATTTTAAGAAAAGAAATATTACTGCATGAAAAATGTAAAAAAAAAATAAATAATATCAGCAAGATATGGACACAAACCATGTAAATAGTTTAATACTTTTGATTTCTGAGGGAGCTGGAGGCCCAAGTCTGACATATGTGCCTGCGTGTGGGACTTATCACCTGTTGTTCCCCGCCCTGGTTCAGCGGGTTAAAACCTGCCGTTCAATTTTTAAAAAACGTTGCAAGTTTTAAATGCTCTTCTACGGCCTTTGCAAACATAGCGGGGTTTAATGTTTGCAAGAAAATCTAGAACTTACAAAAAGAATTTTAAAATTTTATAAAATATATATTTAAAAAATTTTAAAATATATATATAAAAAAAACAATACAGGCAGTCCCCCGGTACATAGGGATAGGGGGTTTTCAGGTTGTTCTTAGTTTAAATTGTATGGGGAAGTCCTTTTTTTTGTTTGGATTGCAGGGAACAGTTTTTTCTTTTGTTTTGTTTTGTTGTGGCCTTTCTTAAAGTTTTTCACTAAGTTCTGTATTCTTTTGCACCTTTTGGCATGCTGGCACTTGGGTTTTCATGGGGCGTGACTCAGTGTTGAATGTCCAGCCCCCCCCATAAAATCCCCCGTTTGTAAATAGGGGGGTATGTTAAATCGGGAAAGTTTAAGTCGGGGACTTTCCCCCTTTTTTATATAATGAATTTTTAGAAATACAATTTTTACAGGGAAGTATGAGGTACACAGTGTCATTATTTGGCTGTGATGTAGCAGTATTTTTAATATTACAAGGAATTGGGGTCACTTATCTCCCTTTTTAAACATAAAAACCCTTTTTTTCACAGAGCCCCAAACTTCTCTCGTTTTCATATAACCCTATTTTATCACAGAGCTTTTGCTTTCTCCTCTATATATAACCCCATATTTTTTAAAGAGCTCAGCGCCCTCTCCTCTTTAAAAATAACCCTATATATAACAGAGCTCAGGCCTCTCCCCCTATCATAAAACCCAAAATTCACAGAGTCAGCTTTCCCCTCCTCTATCATATAACCCTATATTTTCACAGAATCAGCTTCCTCCTCCAAACATATAAAACCCCCTATATCACGAGCCCCGGCCTTTTCCCCTATCATATAAACCTATATTAATTTAAAAGAGCTCAGCGCCTCTCCTCTTTCATTATAAAACCCAAAATATCACAAGCTCCCGCTCCTCCCCCCTTTTTATAAACCCTATATATCACAGAACTCAGCTTCTTTTCCTCCATCATAAAAACCCTATATACACAGGCTCAGCTTTCTCTTTTTCCCTCATATAACCCATAAATCACAGAGCCAGCTTCTTTTCCTTCCCTCATATTTAACCCCATAATATTTCCCGAGGACAGCTTCCTCCTAAAAATAAAAATCCTTTATTTCCAAAAGCTAAATCTTTTCTCCTCTATCATATAACCCTATATATCACAGAGCTCGCTTCTCTTTCTCATAAACCCTATTTATCACAGGCTCACTTCTTCCCCATCATATAACCCTAATATTTCCCGGTAGCTTTTCTCCTCCATCATATAACCCCTTTTATCACAAGATCAGCTCCCTTTCCCCTATCTATAACTTATAAAATTTACAGGCTCGCTTCTCTCCCTCTATCATATAAACCTATTATACAGAGTCACTTTTTCCTTATCATATAACCCTATATATCACGGCTCAGCTTTTCCTCTTTTATATAACCCCTTTTTAACAGACCTCAGCTTTCTCCCCTTTATATAACCCCATATACACGAGCTCAGCTTTCTCCTTAATATAACCCTTAAATTTCCCGGGCTCGTTCTATTTTCATATAACCCCATTATAAGAGTCACTTTCTCCCCCTATCATATAACCCTTAATAAGGGCTCAGCTTCTATCCCTTTTCAAAAACCCTTTTACACAAGCCAAAACTTTCTCCCATCATATTACCCTTTTTTCACCCAACTCAGCATCGTCCCCAATTCATCTCTCTGGGGGAAAACCGCCAAAGTATACGGTGCATGCCCCGGGGTCCCCCTTCTCTGTTTCCCTTTTGTTATCATTGTTTTGGCTCCTGTCTGTGCTCCGGCAACGTTTCCCGCCGCTCAATATAACTTACCAGTCCACGTTCGTGCTCCAGTTCGCACCCGTCTGCTCTGACTGCAAATGTGCGCACGAGTGCCCTCTCAGGTGCACACGGAGCAGTGCAGATATTTAAAGGACGTACTCAATTACCTGCCAAAAAACTGTGACCCGTTTGTATTTAAGGAAACTTTCCCCGCCCTTCCTTTGGGCATTCCTTTGGGGGTCACCCAGAAGCCTGACCCGCTTGTATCCTTGTGACTTAACCCCTTGGTCACCTGGACCTGTGTTAACCCTGCGCTATCCAGTGCACCTGTTTCCTGCTGTTCCTGACGTTGTACCAATCTGCTACTGCCTGTTGTTATCTGCTGCTGCATCTAGTCTGCTACCTGCCTGGGACAATGCTACCTGTCTACGGCTACACCTGCTGGGACCTGTCCCCGTTACTGGTGACCCTGTCCTGCACTTCGGTTTCCACCGCCATACCCGCCAGACATGTCAGGTTCTCTTTCGGGCCCAACCCAGCACAGACCTTCATCAAGATAAGACGGTCTTCAGCTTACTAGACTCTCAAGTGATGTAAACTACTAGAGCACTTCAGCTCTAACTAAACAAAGAACTCCTCCAGTAGATTATAGCCGTGTACTGGAGCAACCAGCCGGAAGGAAGCTGTCTACCTGTCCAGACAGACGGCCCAAAGTATGAGTGGGCATTACAGCAATCTGTGCCTTTACTTACCATATATACCGATGATCAGTATTGATTTTCTAAAAATTCTGCAAAATCATCACAGTCAATATTTCACTGTGATGAATAATTTCCCTCCATTTATTTTTAAAATAATTATAAAGAAGAAAAATGTATAAATTTAAAAAGTGCCAAATCTGGCACCTGATACTATACTGTTGAAGAATACAGCATCCACTAAGTCAAGATAATTTTTAAAATAAGGTAATAGCAGTGTATAATATTTTAGGATTATTTTTATTTTTTTTGGGACTACACTAATTTCCAGTACAGAACATCGTCCAGGAAGATCTCTTCAGAGTAATCTTTTTTTTCCTGAATATCCATAGACACCTTAGGATTTTGGAATATCTATTTATATACCTACCAGTCAACAGCCCCGACTCTTAGGCCAAGTTCACACGGTTTATTTTGGGGGTATTTCAGTCCGTAATTCGCGCCGTACTGCGCGAATTACAGGCAGAAATACGTCCCAGTCATTACGGTAATCCACAGTTATCATAGAGAACTATGGATTACGTCTCCTGCCCTGCACAATATGGCAAGCGGGGAGAAGTAACATGCTACTTATTCACAGCATATACGCGCCGTGGATAATGCATGTCTATGGGGTCGGCAAGTTGCTTTCCCCCCCGCCCCCACGGCATAATTGCGGGGCGAAATACGTCCCGCAATTAAGCCGTTTGAACATGGCCTTAGAGATCGGCTTCCAAACCACTAACGGAACAGTCTTGTGCAAATTTATACTAAAAAGGGTGTTGCTGCAGGATCCGGGAAATTTATGGTCTGGCCGGGGATTACCCAAATTTTGGAATGAAATGCTGAATATATACTACAGTCGAGAACTCACCTTGTATCTGAGTCTGTGTCTGAGGATTGAATGCTGTGGAGTGGTTCAGAGATGATCGCGGGTTGGGAGTGGGGGTTGGATGGTGCGGACTGACCCTCATTGCCGTTCGGCGCAACTGTTCCAGTTCGCTGAGCCGCTCAGAAAATGACAAGCCACCTGGTTTAGTCTGTTCATCTAATTTCTGCCGGTGCCCTGTTAATGTGAAGTAGATAAAAATGGCTTAACCCAAGTCATAAATGTACAGACCTAGTACATGTAGTTTAATTAAAAAGCCACACGCATCTACAGATATAGTGGGTTGCAAAAGTCTTCCTACCCCTTGAACTGTTCCTCATTGAAACCTTACAGCCACAAACTTATATGTATTTTATTGATGTTTTATGTGATAGAGTACCACAAAGTAGCAAGTATTTGTGAAGTGTGAAGGAAATTATATGTGCTCTTCCAAATTTTTGCAAACATAAAAACTAAAGTAGGTCTTGCATATATATTCTGCCCCCTAAGTCAATACTTTGTAGGATCACCTTTAGCTGCAATAAAGGCTGCAGTCTGTTGGGAGATGTCTCTACCAGCTTTGCACATCTAGATGCTGGAATTTTTGCCCATTCTTCCTTGCAGAATAGCTCAAGCTCAGTCAGATTGGTTGGTGAATGTTTATGAACAGTAATTTTCAAGTCCTGCCACAGATTCTCAATGGGATTTAGGTCTGGATGTGACTGGGCCAGTGTAACACATGCATATGCTTAGATGTAAACCCTTCCATTGTAGCTTTGGCTTTATGTTTAGGGTCGTTGTCCTGCTAGAAGGTGAACCTACGCCCCAGTGTCAAGTCTTTTGCAGCCTCTAACAGGTTTTCCTCCAGGATTGCCTCCTTCTTCCACATACTTGCTGTGTCCCGTACATAGCTATTTGCAAATTGAAAACAGGACTGCTTATGGCTGCTTTCAAAAATGGCTTTCTTCTTGCCACTCTTCCATAAAGGCCAGATTTATGGAGTACACACCTAATAGTTGTCCTGCGGACAGATTCTCCCACCTGAGATGTGGGTCTCTGCAGCTCCTCCAGAATGACCCTGGGCCTCTTGGCTGCTTCTTCAATTAGTGCTCTCCTTATCTGGGCTGTCATTTTAGGTGGGACGGTCATGCCTTGGTAGGCTAGCAGGTGTGCCATACACCTTCCATTTACAGATAATGAATTGAGCAATGCATGTTGACAAGGCATGTTTTACCTTTAAGGGTATGTTCACACGGCTTATTTTGGGGCACATTTCGCCGCGTTTCCCGGTGTACTGCGCTTAATACGCGGGGAAATGCCCCCAATAATTACGGTAATCCATAGCTCTCATAGAGAACTATGGATTATGCCTCACCCCCCCGCACATACAATATGATCGTATAATTACAGATTACCATAATTATGGGGCGCATTTCCCTGTGTATTACGCGCAGTACACGGCAAAATACGCCCCAATATAAGCCGTGTGAACATACCCTTATTTGCGGCACGTAAGCGGCGACTAATGCATGTGTATGGGGACGTCGGGCTGCCGGCCCCCCTTTGCTTTGGGAGGGGCGGCAGCCGCAATTAGGCGCCGCAATTACGCCGTGTGAACATACCCTTAACATATACCCTTACTGTATACGTTTTAGCATGTATGTAAAAATTCCATTTTTACTGATCTACACGGCTAATTCTAACAATTTTTATAAACTATAAGATAAAGTTTTCTGGTTCCTTTTATCGAAATTAGCAGAGAAATACACAGAAGCAAGTACCGAAAGCAGAAAATAAAAGTAAAAAACTAAGCGCTCAAAGACTGAAAGACGAAGTCTGATCGATTACCACATGTGAAACATGAAAGCCGCCGCGGGCAACACAGTCATTATCCTAATATTTTCCTCTAATCACTATGTCAGTATTTCAGTTTCTCGCATTCTATTCCCTTAGCAGGATATGGTTTTTAACATTTTTATTCCTCGGCCACCTCTTACCACCCTATCACTGTATGTTTTCCCTGTCTGAAATTTTCTTTTCTTTAACATGGAGCAGGATAATTTTTTCCAGCTGTCCCAAAAATTTACATTTCAAAGCAAATTTCCAGTTGCTACAATTTCTAAAATGAAAGTATGTGTAAACTTTTATTGGGACTGGAGATGTGAGCGGCCTGTTCTCTCTTCCTCCCGCCAGTTCCTTTGGCGAACACGGCACTATATCACATTTCACACTGCACTGAGAAATGGAGCCAGCTTTATTGCAATGATTTTTATCTGGGTACAAAAAAAAAAAGTCCACTATGGTTTTTTTTTCCCTTTTGGCAGAAATATATTGCTTGAGCTTCTTAACTTGTCAAGCATGCAAATCCCAGGCCTCTGTTTAGTTCATGACGGTGGACTTGAATGCAAACATATTGAGTCACGCAAGCCATTTACATATGTTAGTCGTCTGATAATGTGATCTATCTTCACTGTCAGTCTTCCATTGTACTTGTCATGTAGAACCTCAAGGCGAAATTTCTATGCAGGAACACAGCCAGGGTATTTGCTCTGGCTTCTGTGTACCAAGGTGGCTGCTAATGACCCATGTTGCATTCAATAGGGTTTTTAGATACAGAGTTAGGGCAGTAAATTGATACCTCTGAAATAAAATGGATGTCCAATCCCCTAAAAAAAATACAAATAGCAGCCACTTGTAAAAAAATAAAAAAAATAAACACACTCAACTCTATAAGCCACCACCGATCCAGCGTTGACACTGCAGAGGCCTCACCAGTCTTTGTCATCACATGACTGATACAGTCAATCAGTAGCCTCAGTGGTCACATGACATGACCACACATGACTACTGAGGCTACTGATTGTTTGCAGTGGTCACCTTCCGAATGGCATACCTTTGGCATCACTGTTGCTATCACTTAGTGTCAATAGAATGGCACATGACCACCTAGGCCAGGGGTGTCAAACTGCAGCCCTACAGCTGTTGGGAAACTACAACTCCCATGATGCCCATGGTTATAGATTATACAAATGCATGATGGGAGTTGTAGTTTCCCAACAGCTGGAGGGCCGCAGTTTGACACCTGTGACCTAGGCTCTTAACTGGTTGCAGTGGTCACATGCTGATTAGCATACCATTGGCCTCACCATTCCCATCATTTAGTGCTGATGTCAATGGAATGGCGTATGAACTGAATGGCTGCAGCAGTCACATGCTGATTGGCATAACTTTGGCATTACCGTTTCCATCACATAGGGCGAGATGTCTGAAAATTGCCGGTACTACATTAGTTTTTAGGCACATTAAATCAGTATAAAGTGCGCCAGAAAGTCCGACCCTATCAAAAATCTGGCATCAGGTATACCTTGCATAGTAAACATAATGTGCCTAAAAATGATGCGCTGTGCGCCTCCATAATGAGGCACATAGCACGTCATTACAAGTGTATATGTGTTAGGCGCATTTCACATTTTACACGTATGTGTTAGGCACATTCCATATACTTATAATGATAAGCTATGCGCCTCCGTGCGTGATGTGCCTCGATATGGGCATTACATACACTTCTAATGATATGCTATGTGCCGCAATTTGCGCTAATCGTGGCACAAAACATTTAATTGGTATACACTTGTAATGATGTGCTCAATAGGCGCATTTCATTATGGAGGCGCACAGTGCATCATTTTTAGGCGTATTACAATGTGTCGTTCCCGGCGTTTAATGCACCTAGCTTTGGTGTGCGACAGTTCATTTACATCCAAAATATGGTGTCCAAAGCGGTTTTAGCGCAATATAGACCAAAAAACTGGCGCTGCCGTGTTGGGAAATGTCGCCCTTAGTGATGAAGTCTTTTCAAAGGCACATGACCACTGATTGGCTGTAGTGGTCACGTGCCACTTGGCGTTTCATTGGCATTACTGTTCCCATCACTTAGTGGTGATGTCAATGGAATGGCACATGACCACTAAGGGCACTTGCTGGTTGCAGTGGTCACATGTTGATTGGCATATCATTGGCATTACCGTTTACATCACTTAGTGATGATGTCTTTGCAAGGGCACATAACCACTGATTGGTTGTAGTGATCATATGCCACTTGGCATACCATTGGCATCGCTGTTCCCATCAGTAGTGATGTCAATGGAATGGCACATGACCACTGGCTCGCTGGGTAGCGTTGAGTGTGGACGTGCTTCTGTCAGCTCCTGGCTGGACTTGCTATGATTTATCATTACGCTGAAACATCTAAGTATTGCCCATTAATCTTTGATTATACGATTAGAGACTGTATCCGGACTGTAATGTCTAAAAGTTATACAGTATACGTCAACATGCACTAGTCACTGTGATTTTGCACAATGAAATATATACTTCAAGTATGGTTTGTTCGTGACATGACCACTGAGGGCACTTATTGGTTGCAGTTATAACATGTTGATTGGCATACCATTGGCATTACCGTTTACTTCACTTAGTGATGATGTCTTTGCAAGGGCACATAGCCACTGATTGGTTGTAGTGGTCATATGCCACTTGGCATACCATTGGCATCGCTGTTCCCATGGAATGGCACATGACCACTAAGGGCACTTGTTGGTTGCAGTGGTCACATGTTGATTGGCATACCATGACCACCGTTCCCATCACAAAGACTGAATAAATCACTAGAGCATCTGGTGGGTTAAAAAAGTAAATGCTGTTTTTTTTCTTAATTTATACAATGAGTTTCTTCGGGGGTTTTAACTTCTCAGAATCTAATGGAGAATCTGACTGGTCTTAGTGACAAAATGATGGCTAATCAAAGGCCGATTCAAAGGGGCCTGCAATTTCTGCTGTCACTTCTTGGAAAATGGCTGTCATAACTAAAAAGAAAAATATAAATATCTGCTCTGACCTATTATAATTTTATTTCTTGCGTAGAAATCTACTTTAATTCAATTACCTGTGTCACTGCTGGGGCTGCAAACATTTGGCACATGGCTACCATCTCAATAATATGTTTTCCCTCACATGAGAGTTTTTCGGTGATTCCACAAGGGCTCACTGTTCCCAAGTGTATAAACCACTTATTGCATGCTGTTCCTATGAGGAACGTGAAATTTCATCAAAAACTAGAGGAAGGAAGTAGTTTTAATCCAAAACACAATTTTCTTGGAGGAAACCGACATTTGGGTTCACTGTAGAATTTGTCTCACTCTTATTTTTTTTTGCCTTTTCAGGTCAGGTCGCTGCTCTGTAAAATAACAGGAATCTGAAAATTGTACGTTGTGTGTACAGGCGGCCAGCTTCCTGCATTCTGAATATATCAGATCTGTGGGCTGCTGAAGAATAACCTGTTGTGCAGAGGAGGGGTAATTAGAGCCGCATACTGCCTCTGACCTGAGAACAGAGGTGAATGGTTTTAGCAATAATTAACAGCTACTTCTGCTTCCAGAGTCATGTAAAATAAACATACAAAGAACCCTGCATGGTCCTAGTCATCTGAGAGCTGGTATTGTAAGCCCCGGCTTGGCCGCAGTACAATTATTCTACATGGAGGGGCACCCTTTCCTCAGGCCTCTACCGAATGACTTTTGGGCTACTAAGATCACTCCAATTACCAATCATAAATAGAGTTGGACTGAATTTCTTCTTCTTCTATCCCTTCAGTCATGTCCGACCATTGGATACTGCTTAGATGTCAGGAATGGCACGAACCTTACTGCCATTTCATCCTCACCTCTTTATTAAGTAAGCATGAGTTTCTGTGATATGTCTGTCTTCTGTTGTCTGTATTTGTTTGTAGTGGTTACATGGCAACTGTTAAGGATCCTTGCTTGTCAGCTGACCTGGCTGCACACCTTACCTAATTAACATACTCTGTGAAGTTCAGCTGAAAAAGGCAGCCTGATTGCCGAGTATAGAAGTATAGATCCTGTCTAGTTCTGTTGTGGGGGATTGCTACGTCTTGTCTATTGTTAGTTTAGCAGTGTCAGGTTGAAGTACCTAGTCCTGGATTTTGTAATTTTTGGGAAATATACATTTGGTTTGTCTAGTTTCTGTTGGGCCCTGTACAAGACTTGCTGGGTTCTAAAGCCACTTGCTGTATTAGGGTCAGTTGTAACTTAGGGATATATTTGAGGGAAAAGCTATAGGGTTATTATCATGGATAGAGGTTGTGGTGTTAGGGGTAATTTTATGGCGAGATTTTGAAGGAAAGCATTAGGGAAAGTTAGCTAGGGACGGTTATCCTTATTACTCTCCTGTTCCTGGATTGTACCCGCATTAAATTTCCATCAAACCGTGCACCAGTCTTTATCTGTTCATTTACTGAATCATCTAGCGGTAAGTCTTTTGATTGATATGCTTCTTATTGCTATTTCAGGTGACTGCTTGTGTGCCTCTGTGTGTTGCTTGTTGTTGTTTTTTTTTTTGTTCACAAATGTGCATGAAAAATCCACAGCAAATCTGTCCAGCGTGCATTCACCCTTATAGTGACTCTATATCAGCATGAGGCCTAAATAACACTGCCATACACTTCTAAGCATATACGTTACACAAATTCTATGCTATCCACAGTCTAAATAACAGTGCTACACAATTAAATAGCACCATATAGTACTCAAACAATACTATAATGAACAAATAAGAGCTCTATTTATAAAGTATCTAATAATAGAGATATACAACTAACATTAAGAGTGAAGGGGTTTTCTGGGACTATATTTTTATTTGTTATAGACCTCACAACTTAATTATTGAACTTTGTAATTGATACTCTTTAAAAATTATTTACCTGTTCTGCTTTGCAATATTAGGCAGAGAGCCCTTTGCTCCCCTCCTTTAAACTTCCAGCATACCATGTGACGTCCATTGATCACATGGCTTTGCTTCTGAGTCTATGGACATTTTGTCATCACTTACTAGCTTTCTTTGAAGCCAGGCTCAGCTCAGAAACACTCCCCTGTAGTGGGCGTGACCAGCATACAGTGACTCAGTCACTCTGTAAACAGAGGTGCTGATAGGAATGTAATCATTCAGTACAAAGCTGGATGCTGCAAGAAGAAGACTTGCATCATTTGATTAGGACCTCTGAGATTATCCAGCAGTAGGCAGGAAAATGTCTGTCTACTGCTCTCTATATAGTAGTGGTGCCAGGGAAACGCAGTGTGAGACACTGCCCTGACATCACTGTGTGCATGTAGGATGACACATCCCCTACAGCAGGCACACAGCTGTCCCATGATCAATAACTGATTGCTGTGGGGGATGTGATGTCACGACCTTTTTTGGATGCTAGAAAGGCTAACCAGTGTACCGGAAAGCTGGATTTGTACATGTATTAAATATATTAAGGGATGAGGAAAGAATGTATTTTTACTGTGTTACAAACTGATCGGTAACTGTACTATATACAGCCTGTTGCAAGCAACCAGGGAGTGAACTGGAGCAGAGATGCAGGAGCATGAGGTGTACATGTCTGAGAATGATAATGAGCAGTGCTAGGAGGATTAGGGGGTGGGTGCAGAGATGTCCTAAATTGTAACTCAAAGGGATTCTGGGACTTATAAGAAATAGCTGCAGGAGAACTACTGACACTCCCACAACCAGGAAGTTTCACTGATCTTATGATAGATGAATAAGGAGGCAAAAGAGAAGAAAATAAACACATGAAGGTAGTGGAATATCTTTACTTTTCAATATAAATGCTGTTTACAGTGTTCTATGAAATCATTAAACTCCCGATTAACCCCTTTAATAGGTGCTGCACACCTCAGGTACAGTGCATGCTGGGGTAGTTATTCCTGAAATCACCTCCACATCTCCCTTTATAGTAGCTAAGTGAGTATACTATGGGCCTTATGTATGAAAACTTACAGAAAGACTGTATTTGTTGCCCATAGCAACCAATCAGAGCTAAGCTTTCATCTTTCCAGAGCACTATATGAAATGTAAGTTGAGCTCTGATTGGTTGCTATAGACAACAAAGACAGTCTTACTGCTAGACAGTTTTCATATATAAGGCCCCATGTGCCTAAGTGAGTACAACACATCACAATCTATTTGACATTATGATCTTCTTTTCTTGGCACACTGACGCGGTGCCCTTCTATTTACCATAATGCCTATTGCTTTCATGGAGAACAGAGCGGGACATTCACGAGATGCTATATCTATGTTCAAAGGAATGCATGAAAGTAAAACACAGGATGCAAGTAACTCATGACTGTATAAACTGGTAAGTGACTGCTCTGTACTCCCTGGCCTATATCCATCTGGCTGGGATGGCGGAGTCTACTAGTGGAGCAGACGTAGCGTGTTGGCAGACCCTTGCCATCTCCTGCATTAATATTAACTGTAAATATTAATTCTTGTCATGACTGTAATTGAAGCATTCAGAGGAGATATCAATTTGCCACCTCTCATCGTGCACTTATTGCTAGAGGAGCCAAGAATTTGTAGTAACCATTATTTTCTAGATAAATGACTGTGATCTAGAATCAGAATATGATATTCTAGTTAAACATAGTTCTGTCTGGCAAACAAAGGTTGTCAAATTGCTCAATCTAGAAGCTAATTGTCGTGGGCAGGTGATGGAGCCACCAGGTCAATCGGAAGCTTTTGCGTAGAACCAAGCCGAGGAGTCTAAAGATATTTTCACACGGCTTATTGTGGCGTGTATATATACGCAATACGCCGTGTGTTTTGGAACCACGCGCTAATCAGCGCGTAATTCTAAAGCACGGGGAGACCGTGCCGGCCCCATAGACATGCATTGTCAGCGGCCCGTAATCACCGCTAACAATTGACATGTCAATTCTCCCTCCCCGTGTGTACAATACGATCGTAATATGAGACGACGCGTAATCCATAGCTCTCTATGAGAGCTATGAATTACCGTAATTGCCGCACGCATTTCGCCGCGTATAAAGCGCAATAAGTGGTGAAATGCACGCCGAAATACGCAATTTAAGCTGTGTGAACATACCCTAAGGAGTCCTCTGGTTTTCACTCTTTAACCCCCAAGGAATCTGCATGAAACACCCCGGTCACCTGTGGTCTCAGCTGACGAACAGGTGCGGTACTAAAGGAGTAGACAGAAGAGGTAGCTGTTTCACAAGCGGAAGGTCAGGGTAGGTGGAGTTCTGGCGTCATCAAGTCAGTGGACAAATTAAATAGTCAAGAACAAACCAAAGGTCAGAACCACAGAACAGGAAATTACTCTAGATGCTGTGAAGAACATCAATAATCTGTCAGCAAGCTAAGGGGGAGATGCCCTAAAATAACAAAACATAGGTTAGGAAAGTTGGGTGGTGCCTGCTGGCCCTTTACATCACCAGGGGCCCTAAAGGACAACTGGCAACAAAGGGGGAAGAGAGAAGCTGATGGACCAGGAAAAGGAGATGCCGCAAGGTGTGTCTGCTTGGTACACAAGTTTACCCACAGCTCAGAGAATAGGCCACAGTGCAACTCATGACTCTAAGGCCCGGTTCACACGGCTTATTCAAGCCGGAATTGCGAGCCGGATTGCGCTCGCAATTCCGGCTTGAATAAGGGGCGGGGGCGCAGCCCGCCGGCCCCATAGACTTTCATTATTAACGGCGCGTATTGCGCCTGGATAATGTGCATGTCACTTTCTCCCCGCCCGGCGGATTCGCCGAGCGGGCAGGAGCGACGGAATCCACTGTTCTCTATGAGAACTGTGGATTACCGTAATTACTGCGACGGATTGGCGCCGTACTGCAGCGCAAATCCGGCACGCAGTACAGCGCCAATCCACGCCGAAATAAGCCGTGTGAACACGGCTTAATGGTCTAAAATTTCTGTTAGCTTTGAACTTAAAGACTTTTTATAGCAGCCTATCAATAGCCAATTTGGAGGGGTGGTTGGGGTGCCCATTGCGGTACCCTGGAGGATTATCACTAGATTACACCTATTCGTTCTAATACTAATGAGTTAGTTGCTTACTAACTGGTTTGCAAAACCAAACATCTCATTAAAGACAGACCATGTAGCTGGTAAGGGACCTAAGAAAGAGGGGGCCCACCCTTATTTTGATTGTATTACCCATGCAACTGGATGTCAAGAGCCTGTAGGGGCCTTCTCCAAAGGACTTCTATGGTTGGCAGGTTAAGGGGTGAGGAATTGGCCATGGGATCATAGACCAGGTATGGAGGGGGTGACAAAACCCAGCAGTATGATGGGGACTTATTTTGATCTTTGCATTGGGGCCAGCTTTTATTTATATATGCTGCTCTTGGGTGCCTGAAAGGTATATGGCACTTCCATTTTTACCATACCAGCTCAGGGGCCTAGTGACAGCTTTACTCATTCAGCGGGCAGCTTTCTGCTGTTCAGCCAGCCCGCCTTGAACCCGTGGTTGCTCTTTTTTATATATAGTCATAAACACAAGTATCAAATTCAGTTTAAAGAGGTGTCTTGTTTATTCTTGACCTACAATGCCCCTTTTCACACAAGCCCTTGGCAGCGTTACCTGGTTCGCCCTACTTTGCTCCACCTTGCCAAGTTCTTTCTTGTTTATCCTTTTTGTTTTATTTCCGGGAGCTGTATATTTTCCCACATGATGGATACTCAAAAGCTACCTTCTGGATACTGTTTATAAGACTCATACACAAAGGCATAGGTGCGGAACATTAAAACAATACGAAAAATTTCTATATTACGGCAACGCCCAGAACTATCAGCAAACAATGACGTTAAAATAAGCTCTTTCAACACTTAGGTAGGGTTGAGACATCAAGATTTTGGCTGCAAATCAGACATGAGTCCGATTAATTAACCAGGATAATCATCCGAGCTGGTCAGATGCAGAGATATTTGATAAGAACCTCATTCTCAACAACACTTAAGTTATACAGCCTGATGAATCTGATGCTACAGATGACCATTTCTAAAGACCAAAAAGCCCAAACCTACCCAAGACATACTATACAATTGCTATAGTCACATGGATGTAGCTCAGATGTAGGTGACTCTCCCCCTTCCTCCCTCTTTCTCTTCTGCCCTTACTCAGGTAAGACTTGACCGGCATATAAGACAGGGGATCCTACACCAAAGGTTAATCTGGGCCTCTCATTACGGCGCCCAATTTTGACGCCTAGGACAGAAGGGCCTGCTCTATGTTTCCTCTTCCACTCTCAACCATTAAGCCAATTCACCTTTTGTTTGCAAACAATGCAGTACCAATGGGCAGGAGAGTCCTACACAGGTTCTGCCACCAAAAAGGAATAGGACTCAACAGGGCTGAGCCCCTTCTGATTTTGGGCTCTGTAGCAGATGCATGGGATGCTTCAATGGAATTTACTCTCTTTGTCCCACAAAAACTGGGTCATCCTGTCTCTTGGATGTTGCATTCATGTTGCCCTTCCACTTGGGAAACATCAGAGCCATCTTAACAGAATTATGGGCCCCTGGGCATAGCACTGCAGTGGGCCCTGTCCAAATACATAACATCACACTAGGCCATGCCTCTAGCCCCCCAAGCACATCCATATTATCACGCTACTTATGTCTGGACACAGGCAACCTGCAGCCTACAAGACTATTTGGCAGGACAAGGAGCCTTTGGCTCCCTTCTCCACCATGGTTTTTAACTGTTGGCACATCCTAAAAATACATAGTTAAATAAGCAGCCCGACTCAGGGATCCAGGGTTTGTTTCTTGTATTCCTGGGGCATACATACACCACATGGGGCCCGTATACTTATGGGGCCCCCAGGCAACTGCCTAGTTTGCCCAATGGAAAAGATGGCTCTGGGAAACATCCTACATAGGTTCTGCCGACCAATTGCAAATGAAATAGGACTGACAGGACTGGACTATCTCTCTGTTAGGACCCTATAGCAGTTTCCCCAATGGAATATACTTCCTTGGACCAATACAAACTGAGTCAGCCTGTCTCTGGGATGTGTTATGGTTTAATAATGTAAAACAGCACCAGAAGGAGCACTATTCATGTTGCAATCCCTCTGGTAAAGAACATCACACACAGGCTCTGCCATCCAATATCAAATAGAATAGGACTAACAGGGCTAGCCCCTCTCTCTAAGGACCCTATACTATTTTCCCCAATGAAATATACACCCTTGCACCTATACAAACTCGCACCAGCACCAGAAGGAGCACTATTGCTATTTCAGTTCCTCTGGGGAAACATCCTACATAAGTTCTGCCATCCAACAGCAAATGGAATAGGACTAACAGGACTGGACACTCTCTCTGTAAGAGCCATACAGCAGTTTCCCCAATGGAATATACTTCCTTGGTCCAATACAAACTGGGTCAGCCTGTCTCTGGGATGTGACATGGTGGAATAATGTAAAACAGCACCAGAAGGAGCACTATTCATGTTGCAATCCCTCTGGTAAAGAACGTCACACACAGGCTCTGCCATCCAATAGCAAATGGAATAGGACTAACAGAGCTAGCCCCTCTGTCTCTAAGGACCCTATACCATTTGCCCCATTGGAATATACACCCTTGGTCCCATACACACTCAGTCACTCTCTGGGATGTGATATGGAGCAGTAATGTAAACCAGCACCAGAAGGAGCACTATTCATGAATCAGTTCCTCTGGGGAAACATCCTACACAGGTTCTGCCACCCAATAGCAAATAGAATAGGACTAACCACCAGGGCTGGACTGTCAATCTGTAAGGGTCCTATAGGAGTTACGTAAAAGAATATAAACTATTGGTCCCACAAAAAAAAGAATTGTAAATGTAAGTTTATAACATAACTTCTTTGAAGGCAATAATGAAACCAGAACCTAAAACCACTTTGAAGAGAATGTTAAGGCCATGTCCCCACGGCACGGGTTTTCGGCCGGTGTTTCAGCCGGTTTGCGGTTTTTCAGACCGCCTGAAAAACCGGCCGAAAATGAGCACAATTGTGCTCTATGCAAAACCCGTGCAGCAGTCCCCACTGCGGTTTCCGGACGGAAGATGTGCTTCTCAATGGGAGGGGGGAGGGCTCTTCTCCGCTCATCACGGAGAAAAGCCGTCCCCCCTGCGGCCGTGGGGATGGCCGCAAAACCGGACAAATACCGGCCGGCAAACCGGCCGGTATTTGTGCTATGCCGTGTGGATGCGCCCTAACTCTTACCTCAGTCCTGTTTTCTTGGTTTCACTTTGAATTCAGGGGTGTGTTTACTAGCTTCTACTAGGCTGTAGTAGAAGTCAGGTCTGTAGCTATAGCAACCAGTGCTGGCAGCCTATTAGGAGAGATCAAACAGGTCTGTAGCTATAGCGACCTGAGGAGCTGATGCAAAGTGACTTGTTTTTGCAAGATCTTTAACATAAAAAGCAATCCTTGTAGTGAGACAACCCCTTTAAAGATTCACACAAAAAAAATGAGATCTGTGACGGCTCAGAGATTTCAAGTGCTCATGTCTTGTATCCCTGCCTCGCAGCACTCAACTCTCCAAGTTCTCTCCACAGCTGCGGAGGAGATATAGTAAAGCTACTGTATGGTATTATGAAACCGAGGCCTCTGAGATCGTTCCAAGCTGCATACAAGCGAGTTATTCTTTGGACTGTTTTCTTTGGCGACGCACAAGCTGCACAAAATGAATCAAGCAGTATTAACTTTCAGTAGGGAAGCGTTGCGGTCAGAGGGAGCTGTTTGTGGCTAGATTGTGCAGATAGGTGCACAAGGTTATGGAGAGCAGCCTGTGACATGGGGGCTTAAGGAGAAACACACTGGACCAATAGGGGCTGCTGAGCCCCAGACCCCTGGTTTATATGTTAAGGTTGTGACTCAGAAATCCAGCGTAAAACAACAGGAAAGCTGCCGCTGTGCTTTAAAGTCCCTGAAACCACAGGCATCTTTACACTGGGCCAGGCCCATGTTATAACGGCTGCTGTGCAGTATAATGGTGTGTCTATAGACAAGGCCAAGAATATTGTGGCCCTGTGAACATAGACGAGGCCAAGAAAATTCAAGTTGCTCAGTTAGGCTATGTTCACGCGGCATAATTGCGGGGTGTACAGTACGCCCCGCAATTAGGCCGCGTGTTTGGGAGTCGCGCTGATCAGAGCGTACTCCCGCGATGCGGGGGGGAGGGCCGGCAGTCTGCCGGCCCCAAAGACATGCATTACTGACATGTCACTTATCCCCAGGCGTACAATAAGATCGTATTGTACGCCCGGGGAGAGGAGGCGTAATTCATAGTTCTCTATGAGAACTATAGATTACCGTAATTGCGGCGCGCATCTCACTTCTATTAGAGTGCAAATAGAGCCAAAATGTGCCCGTGTGAACATACCCTTTCAAACGCCATCTTTGGGGCGTACTGTGCGCGCCACTATACACCGGGTGTTTCAGAAGCACGCACTGGCCAGCGCATGCTTCTAAAATGCTATGTGCCGACTTCCATTGACTTTCACATTGACGTCACTTCTTTCTCCCAGCGCGTAAAAAGCGTCGGGTAAAATTGAGAGCTATGAAGTGCTGTATTTGCGTGGTGTACTTTGGGCACATTGCATCGCAATTACACGCCGAAATTCGCCCCGCAAAGATGCCATGTGAACATACCTTAAAGCAGGGGTGTCAAACTGCACCCTCCAGCTGTTGGGAAACTACAACTCCCATCATGCATTTGTATAATCTATAACAGTGGGCATGATGGGAGTTGTAGTTTCCCAACAGCTGGAGGGCCGCAGTTTGACACCCCTGCCTTAAAGGGATTGTCCAATTTAGAAAAACAATAGGTGAAGAAATCCTAGAAAGAGCGTCTCTTGCTCTGGAGGACTCTGAATGTCCATGCAATACATAGACAGCCCATTTATTTACATGAAAACTATGTAATGCTTTATCTCTCCTGTGGTGGCACTGTAGAAAAATTGAACACTTGTGGATAGGCTCCAGCTCATCGCTAGCTTGAGCACCACTGTTCTGCACCAAAAGTCTCCAACTTATTACATGGCTTGCCGAAAGTTGTTATTTGGCAAAAGCCTCAGATTTACAGGTTAGAGACCAGACCACCGATCAAGGACAGATTTGTCTAAAGTATCTTATTAGCAAGTGGATCTGCAGTTAATTAAGTATTGGCATATGAAAAATCAGGCAATTTGTCCATCTCCACTTGTAACTTGATACAACTGCCTCATGGCCTGATAGCTGGCACATCCTGATGACCAGGGAGGATTTATAAAACACAGTATCAAGTAGCATGCCAAAATTGTCTATTATCTGTAATTGACGTACATAATAAGTACTTTAAAATGCATGAAGATCAGGTAACAGGATTTCATTAAAGGGACCGGCCCTTTTATATTAAGGTGTGTCAACTGTGCCAACTAAACTGCCACCAAATGTGACAAACCGAGATCAAGAAGGTAAGCCACTTATGCCCCTCCTATCTTGAAAGAGGTAATATGTGCTATATAGGGTTATATGATAGAGGAGAGAAGCTTGAGCTCTGTGATATATAGGGTTATATGATAGAGGAGAGAAGCTGAGCTCTGTGATATATAGGGTTATATGATAGAGGAGCTGAGCTCTGTGATATATAGGGTTATATGATAGAGGAGAGAAGCTGAGCTCTGTGATATATACGGTTATATGATAGAGGAGAGAGCTGAGCTCTGTGATATATAGGGTTATATGATAGAGGGAGAGAGCGGAGCTCTGTGATATATAGGGTTTATATGATAGGGGGAGAGGAGCTGAGCTCTGTGACATATAGGGTTATATGATAGAGGAGAGAAGCTGAGCTCTGTGATATATATGGGTAATGCATAATGGGATAGCTGATGAATAGCTCATGTGACACAAGGTTATATATAGAGGAGAGAAGATAGAGCTTCTGTGATATATTTAGCGTGTTATATGCAATCAGGGAAAAAGCTGAGAACATCTGGATAATTATAGGAGTTATGTGATAGACAAGATAAACTATGCTCTGATGAGTATATAGTGTGTGGTGACTAGTAGAGGAGAGAGCTGAGCTCTGTGATTAAGGGTTATATGATAGAGGAGAGGAGCTGAGCACTGTGATATATAGGGTTATATGATAGAGGAGAGGAGCTGACTTGTCACTTATTTATATGGCCGTAATTGCATCCAAAAAAAAAATCACAATTATGCTGATGAAATATGCTTCATGTGAACGACAAGGCTTATTTTACATTATATTCAATGAAAGAAGATTAGAAGCTTGTCTGAAGCTGATTTTCGGATTTCCAGCGTGTTAAACCTGCTAAAAATACAGACAAAAAAACGCTGTGTGAACATACCCATAAAGACATAAATTACTGGAACCTTGTCCTATGGTCTGATGAGACCAAGATAAACTTATTTGGTTCAGATGGTGTCAAGTGTGTGGTGGCAACCAGGTGAGGAGTACAAAGACAAGTGTGTCCTGTCAAGCATGGTGGTGGGAGAGTCATGGTTTGGGGCTACATGAGTGCTGCCGGCTGTGGGGAGCTACAGTTCATTGAATGTCAACATGTCCTGTGACATACTGAAACAGGGCATGATCCCCTCCCTTCTGGACTGCAGGGCAGTATTACAACATGATAACAGGATTAGGAGGCATCCTAATCTACTAGAACCAGACCTAGTGTTAAAGGGGTTTTGCCACAATCTTATTTCATACCTCCTGCATTCACCTCTTCAGCTCAGTGTGCTCAGAAGGGGGCGTGTGTGATTTGTTTGAATTGCATATCATGTGACCCAGCAGGAAGACATCACCATGCCTTTCCCCTCTCTAGTGAAAGTAAGGTCTATTTATGTATAGAATTGTAAGTAGCTACACTGTAGCTCAGAGGTCACATTTTTACTTTACAGCACAAGGGTCCTTGGTTCAAATCCCTGCAGGAACTTAACCTGTGGATTTTCTCTTTATCAATGCACAGACCTGATTGAGGTTTCTTTTTTTTTATTTGCACTGTTTGACTTATTACTAACTAGTCCAAAGGACAGGAGTAGAATGACAGCACCTGGGGTTTGAACACTCAGTAGCTGCCTGAGAGGAGAGGTGATGTCTGAGCATGTGCGAACAGGACAGAGGAGCTCTCAGCCCTGGTCGTATCCCCTGGAGACGAGCTGTAAACAATGGATCACTAAAGGAGCAGCTAAAACAAAAGCGATCCAGAATTTTTAATAATGATGAATGGTGAAAATGTTTATTATTTAATTTTCAAACTTCCCACGTCAATTTTACTTCGTGGCAAAACCCCTTTAAGTTCCTTGCAACTTCTTTTCTGCGCCCCTTCTCTATCCTTCATGCAAACTGATAAAGAAAGTTTTCTTGGAAAAATCTTAGGACGCGCTTCCCAACAGCCTTTACCGTAAAAGCACTCGTTGATATTTTTCCACATATATCTATCCCCAGATGCCGCTTATAGGAAAGAACATTCCAGCGCACTATTAAAGAGGATTATAAGATAATGTATCTGATGACTGTCGAGCAGTCAGCAAACCATTTGGAAAACAGCACCGAGTTAGAACGACACTTGGCACTTGAACTTGACTCATCGCTCTCAAAGTTGCTGCAAACAGCACCGCCGAGTCTAACTGCCAAGCTTACGGGCTGCAAGTTTGGGCAATAGGATGTAAGAAAATAGAGAAAAAAGAGCAGATGAGAAAACAGCTCCGTTCTCAGGCAGTGATTAGTGCAGATTAGAGGTTATTGCGGTGGCCGTAGTATGATATTAACATTCCACGGCTTTGCTCTGATGGTCGGTTTTCTGCTCCTAAGCTGTAGTTTCGCTAGAAAGAATCTCCTATTTATAGTGTCTAAGTATAATTATACCGCACAGGGTAAAACATATCCTGGCTGCTTTTCAAGAAAACGCTCTGAATATGAAAGAGAGCCATAGTGGGACTACAAGTCTCAGCACTGAAATGGGGACATGTCTCCTGGAAGCAACCCTTCTTGGTGGCTTTATAAGGGCAAATTAGGAAATGTAAAAAGGGGGTAAATTTTTAAAATCTACGGCCAGGTTTTGTAAAGGGAATTTACAAAACCCCAAAGGGGGTTAAAAAAAATTCCAAAGCAAAAATTTAAAATAATGGCCCCCAAAAATGAATTTTTTAAAACACATTTCCATTAATTGACGGTTGAAAAAAGGGCCCATTTCCATCTTTTCAACCCAAAAGGTGGGGGAAAAGGCGGGTGGAGAAACCAAAATTTAAGAATCCCCCCGGGAACCCCAAAAAGGAAGGGGCCAATCTTGCCCCGGGGAACCCCCTTTTCTCAAAAAAACCCCAGAAACCCCCCAAAAAAACCCGGGCCCAAAAAATTTACCAGGCCCTAAAAAAGATTAATATCCTTTTTCGTTTAAAGGTAAGGAAAAATTAAAACCTTTTGAAAAACCCCAAACCCAAAAAACCGGGCGGCCAGCCCCCTTTTGGCAGCTTTTCCAATCCTAGTTTTTCAATTTTTCAAGTGGAAGAAAAAAAGGTTTTTTTGGGGGTTTTAAAAACCCTTTTTTCGAGCCAAGGGAAGGCCCTTGGTTCGGGGGGGAAAAAACCCTTCATGAAAAAACTCCCCAACTTTTTTTTGGGAAAAATTTTTAATTTTTATAAAATTTTTCATGCCCCTTTTTCCCCCCCAAACCCCGCTTTTCAAGAAAATAAGAAAAATTCCCCCCAACCTTTCTCATAATTTAAAGCACCAAAACCATTTTTTTTTGGGGGTTGCTTTTTTCCCCAAAAAAATCGGGCTTTTTAAACATCTTTTTTTAAAAACCCAATCCAAAAAGAAGGGCCAAATTTTCCCCCAAGGGGAACCCCCAACCCCCCTTTTAATAAAAAGCCTTTTAAATTAGCAAAAAACAAATAAAATAAATCCAAGGGCCAAAATTAGAAAACCCCAAAAAGCCCCGGGTTTAAAAAACCCATTAACTTGTTTTCTCACAAAAAAGGGTACAAACAAAAAACCCCAAATTTTCCCCAAAAAAATTTGAGGAAGTCCCCCCTTTAACATAATTTGGGGTTGAAGAAAGGGGGGAAATTTTTGCAAGGTTAAAAAACAAATGGAAAATAACTTGGGGTTTAATACCTCCTGTAATTAAAATTTTTTAACCCCAAATAAGCTTTTATTATTGGCCCTCCAAAAAAGGAAAAAAGGGCCAATTTTGAAAATATCTTTTTCCCCTTTTTTAAAATGGAAAAAATTGTACTCCCCTTTGTTTGGAAGCCCCTTGGGCCCCAAAAAAATCAGGGATCCCACCTCATAGTGCAGATAGCAGCAAGCAAGATATCATGTTTCTGCACCTAAGTGGCCACTCAACCTCTGGGACCCACAGCGGGCTGCTACAGTTTATAGATATTCAATTAGGCCCCAGACATTTTTCCCCAAGAATACCCGGGCTGGGGGGCGCCCTAAAACCCATTTCCGGAACATTTTTTTTTCCAACATTAGTGTTTAATAAAAAGACGGACTTGCTGCAGATTTTGCTGCAGGTTTTTTCCCCACCTGACTTTTAAGGGGGGAAAGGGGCAAAACCCCACAGATTTCAGTGAAAATTTTTAACCTACTCCCACATTTTAATGTAAAAAAATTTAAACAGAAAAGGGATAACAAATTCTTTGAAAAACCCTACCTAAGGCTAAAATGCACACATGATGGATTTTCCTGGCAGATTTTTAGGAATATTCTACATTAACTTTAAAGAGTTGATCCCACAATAGATTTTATTGGTTTAATCGTTTTGGGAAATGGGTTGCAGGCCCCCAAAAGGGAAAAGTGGGTACATACCCTTTCTCCATTCTGTTCAGGGGAAATTTCCCCAGTTAGCGGGAACCCAAAATTTGCCACCTGTACTCAAAACCTCCCAAAAAACCCAAATGGAAAACTATTGTGCAAGCATGCCCAAAACCGTTCTGACCCGACATTTTTGGGGCACTTTTCGGGTCATTTAACCCTTCTTTTTCTAGATTAAGGAGTCCAGTAGGTGGAGTTTTTCAGTGAGTGAAAAGCCTTCCTCCGATGATGGAAATACATAGATTGCGCAATCACTGAAAAACCCCCCCGGGGGACTCCTCAACCCCAATTTAAGGACGGTTTTTGAGAGGTTTAAATTTGCAAGATCTACGGGGTTTTTTTCCAAATTTCTGCTTTTCCCTGCTCTATAACATGGGGCCAGCATATCAGATCCCAAATGATAATTTTGATTTTTCCCCTTTTAAAGACTGTTGGAAAAATTCAATTTTACTACATTTATCCTTGCCAGCATTATGGTTGTCGGTGGCAAATTCATCTATCTTACGTCCATACAAACCTTTATGTGGAGAAGAACTGCCCTAAACTGAGTGACTCCACCTCTCCCTTAAAGTATACCATATAGTGCACAAATAACCATACCATAAAATCCCAAAACACTTGCCCATTTCCCAAGCGGGCTATTCCCGGGCCCCCCCCAGGAAAAACGTGCTCTTAAATTTAAGAATGGGGATAATCATGCTCTTTTAAAAATATTCATTCCCTATTATGGTGTAGGGAGAGCGGCTGTCAATGGCTCATTTAGTGGAAAATAGGCTTTGTTGAAATCCTCTGCCCTTGGGAAGGGGGTTAAAGGGCCCTTTTTGGGTAATAACTCGGTTCGGATTAGGAGCTTTTTGTTGCCCTTTTGCTGCCTTCTTTTCCTCATACATAAAATGCCCTTATACATACTCATTAAATCCACAGTAATTGCAAGCCCCGGAGCCACCCACAGAGACATGGGCTTTCTCCGGTTACCTGTGAGTCACTGTCATCAGGCGGATACGGCCTCCTCTGGAAGATTTCTTTGTGCTGTGTCACCAGTGGATGAACAGCTCCAAGGCTCTGTGAGCTTCATCTCATCCTTGTTCTCAGGGTTCCTGCCTCCAAGTTCTATTTTTTTACCACCCAACTTTAAAAGGGATTGTACCAAATTTTTTTTTTTTTTTTTTCTTATTAAATCAAGCCCCCGACCATATGTTTTCCCCCTCAACCCCTTTTTATTTCCGATTGTAGATTTCTCTATTCGGGGCCCTCTATATAGATTTTGGGGAAAAACATTTTTGCTTGCACTGTTTTTAAAAGCCCGTCAGAAAGATACTTTAAAAGCAGCTTCAAAGCCCTAGGAATTTTTAAACAGTTTTTTGTCCCCCTAGACTTGTAAAAGGAAGGTTTTTACGTGAAAGGGGGAGGGGGAAACTGGACATCTCCCTTGACTGGTGGATTCCCGTTTATCTGTACACAATGGTTTCCCCCTTTCAGTTGACCCTGCTGTTACTGATAAGAGCAAAACCGCTGAAAAGCTCTCTAAACAGGCAGGGAAATGTCAGACCCAAATTAAATTTGGCCCTTTTGGGCCCAAAATGAAAATTCAGGACTTTTAAAAATTATTAAAAAAAAAAATTGGAAAATGGGGTCCCGGAAAATTAAAAAAAAACATAACCCAAAAAATTCCCAAAAAAAGTTTTTTTAACATAAAAATTGGGGTTAAAAAAAATAAGGGCATTTTTGAATTTCACTTCCCCTTTTAAAAGGGGGGGTTCTGTCTTTAAAGGCCATAAGGCAGAATTTAAAAATCCCGAAAAATTTTTAAACCAAACTAATTTTCCCTTTTCGTCTTAATTTTCTGCATTTTTTAAAATCACTTTAAAGCCATCAATGCAAAGGGAAAAAAATCACTATATTTACAAGCACTCTGTCCTTTTTCAGGGGTGTGTGGTTCTATAGGGATTTATTAGCTTTTTTAGCTCCCCTATAACTAACTTGAGACATTAAAGAGGGTGTAATTTTAAAAATTTTTTAAAATAAATTAATCATGTCTTCCCCCAAACCCTTTTTTTCTCAAAACCCAAAAAAACTTCAATTTTTTAACCTCACCTCAAAACCCAAGATGCTCCATTCCCCCCTTTTAAGTTTGGTTTTTCTCCCCTCCTTTTCACCTCTCTAGCTTCATTACATCTTTTCTATAAAAATGGGGCCCAGAACGAACAGCATAAACCAGGTGACCGGGGACAATGCTTTATACATCCCCTATAAATACAATAAATAAAATAAAAAATCAAACACTTTAACAAAAAGACGGAAATGCGGGAATTTTTAAACCCTTTATTTAAAAAAAGCTAACTCTGAGGGGTGAAAACAATTGCTTTTTTTGTAAACAAAAGCTAAAATTGTTTTGGATTTAAAGAGTTTTCTCGTTTCCAAGGGGTCTTCCCCTGGGGGAAAATCCCCCTCCCAGCCTCTGTCCCAATCAGGGGGGGAGATATGGCAAGAAACCCCTAGAAACCTTTTTGCACTCAAGCAGATAAAATCTTTTCTTACCCCCCTGACCAAGGTAAAAACAAAAGACCAATTTATTAGAAAAGGTCTTTAATTACCTTTTCCTACATGTTTTAAAGCTAATCTTTGTAAATAAGAAAAAACCCAAAATTTTAAAAGGGGTTTTCACAACATAGACATTTTTGGGGGACATGTATTTAGGGGGGTTTTTGCCAGAATGTGGCATCTTTTTTAGGGCCCCAAAACTGGGCAGCCCGTTCGCTATAATTTTTAAATTTGGCGCACCCCCCCCCAAAAATTAGGCCATTACAAGCGCTAAATCTATGACCCCCCCTTTTAACAGGGTTTATAATGAAAATTTAAGGAAAAACAGGCACTAATGCGCGCAATAAAAAAAAACGCCTGGGGGCCAAAAAATTTAAAATGTCCCCCATTTTTATCTATCCACAGATAAGGTTTAAAAAATGTCTCATCACTGGAGGTCCCACAGTTTATTGTTAAGAGAGCCTTCTAATAGATAGGAATTGTTCAAAGAGGAGTACCCCTTTAAATTCTGAGCTTTGAGCAGGGCTAGGGCTCTATCAATCTTTCAGCCTTGAATATAAAGAGTTTGTCCTATCACAGACATTTATCACCTATCCACAGGGTTTTCTGGACCCTCCCTCAATTGCCAAAAGGGGGGCCCCCCCATCCTTATCCTTCCAGCACAGGAAAGGGAAGGGGTTTGGGAAAGGCGCAATTATTGAACATACACACTCATAGTCTATGGGAGGGGGACGAAAAACCAAAACCTGTTTCTCAGCACCTTTTTCAGGGCTCATAGACTTAGGACATACAGTAGCAGCCTTGGGAGACTCGATTCAAAACTTCCCCCTGCTTGGCAGAGCAGTGGGGAAAGGGGAGGGGGACCAGGGGTCCCCTATTTTTTGTGATCGACCCTTTATCTAAGTGGGGGGACCCCCAAGATCAGAATTTCTCCCCCAAACCCGTGGATAAATAATAAATGTCTATAATGGGACAACCCTAGTCCTACTAACAGCTGAGAGCTTAAAGGGGTTCTCCGAATCTGACAATTCCTATTTGTTAGAAGGCTACTATGACAATAAACTAATCAAAAAGTATCCCCCCCACTGGGGCTTCCATCAATTAGCTGTGATCTGTGGGAAAACCCGTCCTCAAATCTTCAATTTCCCTGCAGCGCCACCACTGGTGACATGAAGAATTACAAATCTATTCAATCAATGGGTTGTCTGGGTAAGAGTGCTTTCACACAGTGCTTTTTTTGGTGCGTTTTGATGTGTTTTTTGAATGCGTTTTTTGTGCAGAAATGTACAGCAACTGAAAAACCCACCAGCTTTTTTTGATATATTTTTGACGCGTTTTTGGGATGTTTTTTAAGGGTGGGTTCTCACGCTGCAGTTGAAAAAAGCAACAACAGTGCAACAACAATGTAAGCAATTAAAAAATGCATTGGTTTTTAAATTGACCTCAATTTGGCCAAATCAGTGTTAGTTACAAAACCACCTGCATTAATAAAAAAAAATGCATTTTTTAACTGCGTGCATTTTTGATGCAGTTGAAAAAAGCAACAAACACTCTTGACACTGTCCACCTCCATAGACAAGAGGAATTGTAACACCTAGTTGTTTAGTCATTCATATATTTCCAGGAGGAATAACAGAGGAATGGCCTAACGCAAGGTTCCGTGAAAAGATGCGATAACTTGACATTAGGCAACTTATCGCAATACGACAGCCCCTTTCCATATGTCCCATCAGAGTATATGGACAACACGGAGTTGCCACATTCAAGAGCCACAGTGAATGGCCAATATGTGATACTACGATTGCTTTGCAGCCCCTTATAGCTATGATTTTCATGTGCCCGGTAACACAGATCCTAGGCCACAGCCCAGCTGCCCCAATATAATTAGTGCTATTTTGATTAATGGAGGTTTACGAACCCTTGTGGCATTTGGCCAAAACTAGTGTTTAATAAAAACAGAGTTTACGGAAGTCCTATAATACTTCATAAGCTTTAGTGGGGCCTGGGGAGTTACTCTCCCAGTAAAATAAGCTGTAACTGTAAATCTAACACTACAGTATATTACCGCCACCTGGGGAGATGGCATTAAATGTACACCTATGCCCCGTCGCATCAACCAATATTCTACTGCGCTGTTTCTAGTTATATCCGTTTCACTATGGCCACCATGACAGTCATTATGTGCCACCCAACTTTCCTAAATCCATGCATAGCAGATCTGCCTCGTTATAATATATCCTAAGGCTATGTTCACACGGCTTAAAATGGGCCGTATTTCGGTCCGTAATTACGCGCCGAAGTGCGCCAATTACGGGCCGAAAACGGCCCATTCATTACGGTAATTCACAGTTCTCATAGAGAACTATGGATTACGTCTCCTCTCCCCGCCCGGCGAATCCGCGGGCGGGGAGATAATTCACCTGCTACTTTCTAGCGGCGTATAACGCGCCGCTAGCGAGTGATAGTCAATGGCCGGCGAAGTGCCGGCCCCTGCTTCTCCGCCCGCTCCCGCCCCGCCCCCGTCCACACGGCGTAATTGCGGGGCGAAATTACGTCCCGCAATTAAGCCGTGTGAACATGGCCTTAGGGTAAGTTTACACGGCGCATCTCGGTGCGTACTGTACGCATCGCAATAAGGCGGGTAGTTTAGAAGTATGCGCTGGTCATTGTGCACATCTAAAAAGCTCTGTGCCGGCTCCCATACACCATGTTATTTCTTTCTCCCCGCACATAATACACATCAGGGACAACGGTAGGTAATCAAAACGTATTTGGAGTGTATTGGAGCGCAATTACGTGCCGAAATACAACCACAAAGACGCCATAGCCTAACACTGCAAGTAATCACATCTATGTGGGATATATCATTGGGCAACTAAGTAGATTTGCATCACAGGAGTCTAAAAAATATTAAATGGGGCAGATCCATGCTGCTTATATGCCAAAATCCACAGCATTCAGTGTGGATTTTTACATGTATGTAACGTGGATTTTAATGCAGATTTTTCCCCATTGACTTTAATGGAGGAAGGCAAAATCCGCACTAAAATCCACAGATAACACTTTTCTGCAGATTGTGCCATCTCCCAATAAAGTCAATGGGCAAAAATAATCTGTAACAATCCATGGCACAATCCACACTAATGATGTGGATTTTTGCATGCAGATTGACAGCATAAAAACTGTGTGGTTCTGTCCCGTTTGAACTCCTATGAGACAAATCTACTGTTTTTATCTCACATGCATGAATAAATGAGGAAATATCTGTAATATCTACAGCAAAATAAATCCAATTAGTTTATTTTTTTTTTTGCCTGCAGATTTGCTACATAACAGCTGCAGACTGAATTCTGCAAATTCGAGGTAAAAAATCTGCTGCAGAAATGCCCCATTTGAACCCTTGGCTGAATTCAAACACGACAGGTCTGCTGCGCACTTTGTTGCAGATTTTACTGTGAATTATATTGCATTGAGTTTAGTGGTGAAAAGGAAAATGTTCAGCAAAAGCTTATCTTCAGATTTTAGTGCAGATACTTCTTACTCCCATTTGAATCAATGTAAAAAATCTGCAGTAAAATCTGCTATAAATCTACACCAAAATTCGCAGCAAATCTCTCAAATGTGCATTCAGCCTTCAGGGTAGGTTCACATAGGTTGGATCTGCTGTGGATTTTGGTGCAGACTTTCTCACAGATTTGATTACAGGCTTATTATACTGCAGATTTTTCTACATTAACTTCCATGGGAGAAGGCAAAATCTGCACTAAAATTTGCAGATAAACTTTTCCTGCAGATTCTGCCATCTCCCATTGAAGTCAGTGTAGAAAAACCCAGATGTAAATCTATGTTAAAATCCACAACTAATCTGTGACAAAATCTACATTAAAATGCACAGCAGATCTGCCCCTTGTTAATGTGGGTTCACAGTTTTTTTTTTTTTTGCACACTTTTTGACGCACAAAATTCACTTTTTTTGCGATTATTTGTCAAAATTTGCACAAAAAAGCGACATTAAGATCCCATTGACTTGAATCAGAATAAGCACGCATGAGTCCCACAGCTGCTTTTTTTTTGCGCACTGCTTGCCTCAGTACACGCTGCACAAAAAACAGGAGAACAGGAACATTATCAGCGAGTAAACTCGCCAAAAATCAGGTCAATTACAATGACGTTTCCTGTACTGAGAAAAGCACATGACATACGAGCAGATATTAAGCACCAAATGACAAGTGAAGATGCATGAAAAAACACGCATGTTACCTGGAAAATAAAGCCGACACGCCACGTCTAAATCGATATAGAAGAGTGTAGAATTCGACAGTATGTATGACCCTGGCGTGTGGTATGCCTTGCATAGCAAAGTATATCTTTGACACATATCTTTGGCTCATTCAAAAGTGCTGTGTCTCGCACAAATTTGGCCGTGTTCATACTTCTATAGAACAGGGCTACATTTTTTGGTGAAAGATACACCAAAAAAACGCCACAGCCCCATTCATGTATGTTGCCCTAAGCACTTATTTTACAGCAAAAACAAAATATAGTTGTGTGAACATAGCCTTAGAGTTAAAAGTATTTTCTCACCATGTAGTTTTACAGAGCCACAGCCAACTTCAGACTTACTCTTTCTGGTCAGGCTGTGGGTGGGTCTATAGCAGGGATTGACAAATCAGCTCTGTTATTCCTAGCTATTCCGGTTACACTGACATGACTGCAGGAAATGTATAAAGTGTAGTATACAAGGCTACAGAGCTCTCAAAGGTGACATTTTTTTCATTTAGCTAGGTAAACAAAGTACAGTGTTAGACATAAGACTCTGCAGGGAGTGACTCACAATGGTTGAACTAAATGACTGATGGCAGGGAGCAATGAAAGCTAAGAGAAAGCAGGGACGGATGGGGAGAGGTGGTCGGTAACCAGAGAAACCAGTGTGTTCTAAGAGAAGATAAAACTTTCCAAAGCAAAATCAACAAAGCAATGTAAGGTAAAGTAAGGTAAGGGCTTGTCCCCACAGGAGGGTTATCTGACCGGTATTTGCACACGGCCACAGGAGGACGGCTTTTCTCCGCTGTTTGCGGAGAAAAGCCCTCCCCCTTCTCATTGACTTGTTCATATTCCGCCCAAAAACCGGGCGGAAGAATGAACATGTTCAATGGTTTTCAGACCATCGGCAGTCTAAAAAACTGTCCAGCGGTCCCCACTGCGCGGATCTTTCATAGAAGTCCATTCTAGAGGTTGAATGATGGTTTTCAAAACTGTAAAACCGTCCAAAAACCCTTGCCGTGGGGACAAGCCCTATAGTCTTCATTTACCTGCTAAAGGGAACCTGTCACATAGGTTATGCCCCCCTTGCTGAGGGCAGCACAAGCTAGTGTCAGACCTGCTGTTTCCAGCGCTGTGTCCCTTTTTCTGTAAGATGCTGCAGTTTTAGAGCATTTACCCCTCAAATCTTATTCATGATTAGGTGTTAGCCCCACCCATCAAAGGCTAGCCACGCCCACTGACAGCTATTCACATGTTTCTACCTATTCAAAGTAATAGGTTTGTCAGTTGAGGTGGGCGGAGCTAGCCTCAGGTGGGCGGGGTTTAAAAAAAACTGACACTCTGAAGGACTCTTCGAATGACTCTTTTCTGGCTGAAAACTGCAGATTTGAGCATTAAATACACGAAAACTCCAGCGCTGGAAACAGCAGGTCTGACACTAGCTTGTTCTGTCCTCAGCCAGGGGGGCAAAAACTATGTGACAGATTCTCTTTAAAAGCCAAATCTTTAATAGGGGTAAGATCATATTTAAGATCAAGATCTCCTAGTCAAATCGGAGAAAGCGGTACAAAGAGTGCCTCTCTCTGGATGATCTAGCAGGTCTATGTATTACATGGACAGCATATTCATTTTAATAGGAGCTGTGTAATGCCTTATATCCCTATATGCCTTATATGCCTTATATCCCCATTGGGGGTACTGTAGGGAAACTGAACACTTGCTGTCAAGTTAACCTGCACATTACAAGAGATGTCTGGGGGTTCCAGTGATAAGATAACCTGTATATAGAAAGAAATCCCAACTAACGATAAGGCTAGGTTCACATGGTGTATTTGCAGGGCGTAATTACGTCCCGCAATTACGCCGTGTGGACGGGAGCGGGTGCGGGGGCGGGTGCGGCACCTCGCCGGCCCATAGACTTGCATTACCAACGGCGCGTTTACGGCGCTGGTAATTCACATGTCCCTTATCTCCCCCCTCGGCGTATTCGCCGAGCAGGGAGAGGAGACGTAATCCATAGTTCTCTATGAGAGCTGTGGATTACCGTAATGACTGGGACGTATTCCAGCCCTAATTTGCGCACTCCGGCGCGTAATTCCGGAACGAAATACGGCCAATTTTAAGCCGTGTGAACATGGCCTAAGTCCTACATGCCCCAGTCACACACCTGCCCCTGTCTTCACTGCTAACCTGTGGTCATCATGCCACATCTATTATGGGTAGGATGAGCTTCTAAATATAGAAGAGGTAGACAATAGCTTGTTCTCACAAATAGCAGATGCAGATTAGGCTGCTAAATAACAAGTCCTCCATTGTCTTCTGGATGGTTAAAGCCGTCGTCAAGTCTTATACATATAGAAGAAGGAAAATAGATGTATCTTAGTACTTGGCAAGGGAACAAGTGTTCCAGTGGAAAAAGCTGCCAGTGCCAGCCTGGAGCAGGGTAATCTACAGTCATAAATTAGACATGAAATATGAGGTACAGCTGAAACGCAATCCCATGAGCTGCGTAGAAAACTAAAATAAATATCTTACAATATTCTGGCATTTTAAGAGGGTTCTGTGGGACTAGAACGGTTTTTTTGATCTATGATGGGGGTTCAACTGCCAGGACCCAACCTTCCCTAAATGATCATCACAACATTAGGGCCTCTGTGTTCCAGTGCTGTTGCCTCTCTGGGTTTGGCCTTCAGCAATCAGTCATGGATGGCCTGTCCTCATTGCTAAAATTATTCTCAAAGCAAAGATGTTCTTGGTCCAACCTGGCACAAATATCCTACCAATATTGTCCATCTTTGTTAGTTCCTATTGTCTTCTTTGTCTCACTACAAAGATTAGCTTTCAACATGTAGGGAAAAGTAAATGAAAACATTTACCAAATACATTCATGTGTTTATTTTTCACTGTTGAGGAGATAAGAGAGATTTTATCAGCTCTGAGTGCACTTAGGTTTCTCTAGGTGACCGACCGACTCTGCCCTGCTTTCCCCTGATGCTTGTCTTATCATCACACAGAACTGACAGCTTGAGAGCTTGAGTGTTATCTGAGCTAACAAACAAGGAAGACTAATAACTTTTGTTTACTTTGGCTCTAAAGCTTCTCTGGACTTTAGATAAACATCTCCTGCTCTTATGTCACAGTAATTAGTAGACCTTCAAACACGGAGCTGATTTGCTAATTACCCCCAGCCTGACCAAGAAGAGACAGGATGCACGAATGAAAGTTGCTTTTGGCTCTGTGAAACAGCATGGTAAGACAACCTCTTTAAGGCTTCAGTAAAGATGTTCTTTGCACTTTTACCTTGAAAGGCTAGTATACACCTTAAAAAAAAAGTTGGCCACTCTCACCAGTTTAGGTGGAACCAGTCATCTTTCTTATACGTCTCCCGACTGTTCTCAGCATATGATGTCTCCGAATAAGGAATCGGGCATTTCAAAGCGTGATCCTTTTGTTCTCAATGGAAATAGCCTGCCATCAGAAGTGTCTGGCACCACATTATTCCCCTATTCCCAGTGAGACACATGCATGCTGGGCTGAGCCGAGTGTGCGTGTGTATAGGAGAGATTGGGAAGAATAGTTGTCGGCCCATTTAGCGTATTTCTGACAGCAGTTAAGGGGGTTATTCTCATCAGGCGGCTTCAGGCTCATGCTTCCTGTTCAGGCTGTGGGTGATTTTACAGCAATGACTGAGATTTCAACTTTGCTATTCCTAGCTGAACATGTTAGAGGGAAATTAGTGATGGAGGGGGTTTAACAGCAGGGCAGAAGGCATCAGAGCTCGAAAGGGTTAAAGTCTATCAGTAAGAAAGATAAACAAGCTCCAGTACTGCTGATAAGACACAGCAGGTGTCTTCATCAGCCCGGCCACTGCTGGAGCAGAGAGGCGGTTGGTAACTAGGCAAGCTTGCATTCACAAACAGGAGAACTGCTCTAACTCTAAAATGAAGCAAATCAGAACAGAAATTTATTTGGTTATATTCTTTATTTACCTTTACCTACATATTTAAAGCTAAGCCATGTGATGGGAACACGTAATTTAGGGTGTATGGGGCTCCACAGCTTTGGATCCTAAAGCTAACTCTTCTATGGAGTCTTATGATGATTCCTTGAGTAGGAAGGGGCTGAAGTCTATGTAGCTAAGCCACCCGCCGGCGCTGTTACTGCCGGGTGTTAGCGGCGATTTGACGCTAACACCCGGCGGCTGTGCGGGGGGGTCGCGGAGCGATCCCCCTGCAAAGCCCCTTAGCGGCCCTGGGACGTACTCATACGCCTAAGGTCCTTAAGGGGTTAAGTGTCTAGCTACTGAACTACATTGTAGCTGCTTAAAGGAACACTCTGGACCAAACGGACACCCTGTGCCATCCCTAAGGGGGTGGAGCATGACACAAGGAATAAAAAAATTATCCTAGTGTCATGCCCCGCCCCACATGCTCTGCACTAGCCATGACATAAGGGGCATAATGTATCAAAACTGTCTAAGAGTAAGTTGTCCCTAGCAACCAAGTCATTGCTCCAGAGATGTTTAAAAAATGAAAGCTGAGCTCTGATTGGTTGATATGGACACCGAAGACTGTTTTACAACTAGATTAGTTTTGATTAGTCAGTTTTGATTGTATCAGTTTGCCCACAGCATTCGTTTAATATTGGTTATCCTTTGTAGGTGACACATTAAAAGAGATTTTCTCACTTAGGTTGTTCTACCGAGCCACAAGAAGTTTTACACTCACTCTGCATCCTCAGGCTGTGGGCGGTTCTGTAGCAGTGATTAGCATACCTAGTGTCTCTGTAAGTAGACAAGCCATTACACTGACAAGTACAGGAGATGTTATCTCTTCAGTAAACACAAGGTACTTGTGATGTGAGGACTGAAAACAATGGCTTATTTGTAATCTTGTTAGAGATAATTAGTTTGCTCTGGGATGATGTCCATGGGATGAGGTCACTCCCTGCTCTAATCAGGTAACAGAGTTATGGTCAGGTAACCATAGAAACCCGTGTGTAATCCGAGCACATAAAGGGCCACATGTATGAACCTGTTTAGGTCTAAAACTCACTCTTTTGCCCATAGGTTACTAAGCCTGGGCAAAAAGTGAGTTTTAGACCAAAACAGGTTCAACATGTGGCTCAAATGTCTCCTTACCCATACAAGCCAACTCTCCTGTTTTTGGCGGGGGGGGGGGGGGTCCCACTAATGGGGTCCCCCCCCCCCCCCTCTCGGCGGTTGTGCGCTTTCTCCCACCGCCAGCAGGCAGCGGGGGGACCGCGGCGCAAGAGTAGCGCTGGTGCGCTACTCTGGCGCCGCCAGGCCGCTCCTACAGGCGGGAGAAGCGGTCGCAGCCGCACAGTCAGTCAGCTGTGCAGGGAGGAGGCAGGAGGGATCGCTCCCTCCTCCCTTCTCCCCCTGTATGTACAGTGCTGGTGTGCGCTGTACATACAGGTCAGCGGCGCAGGGGAAGTGACGCGCGGCTGCACTCACTCCCCTGCGACGCTGAGACTACTCCGGAGCTGCAGGAGCCTGGTTAGGTAAGTGGCTTGTATTATTTTATTTTTATTAGTTATAGGGGGTGGCTCTACCTGGCTACAATGGGGGGGGCACTACCTGGCTACAATGGGGGGCACTCCCTTTCAACAGAGGGGGCACAACCGGGCAAACAGAGGGGGCACTACCTGGGTAACAAGGTAGGGGGGGCACTACCTGGCAGCAGAGGGGCACTACCTGGCTACAATGGGGGCACTACCTGGCTACAATGGGGGCACTACCTGGCAACAGAGGGGCACTACCTAGCTACAATGGGGCACTACCTGGCTACAATGGGGGGGCACTACCTGGCTACAAAGGGGGCATATACCTGGCAACAATGGGGCATCTACCTGGATAACAAAGGGGGCATCTACCTGGCTAACAAAGGGGGGCATCTACCTGGCTACAAATTTGGCTCTACCTGGCTACAAATTTGGCTCTACCTGGCTACAGAGGGGGCTCTACCTGGCTACAGAGGGGGCATCTACCTGGCTACAAGGGGGCATCTACTTGGCTACAAGGGGGCATCTACCTGCCTGTAAGGGGCACTACCTGGTTATGGGGGGCTACTACCTGGCTATAAGGGCATCTACCTGGCTTTCTCCAAAGCCGTTATGCTGTTAGGTGGAGTGGGTGTGGCTTTTTGAAGGGGTGTGGCACACCGACAAGATGGGCGTGTCCGCCCTCTACAATCTCCCGCTTTCTCAATTTCAAAAGTTGGCAACTATGCTCTTATCTCATGACTAATCTATTGACCAATGCTTTTGGAAAAAGTATTCATTTAACTGTCCCTGCATGTTGAAAGCTAATCTTTGTAGTGAGAAAACCCCTTAAATCAAACCATCAAATAAAATGTCTATTATCTCGTGACTAAAGTACAACTTAATGCTTTTGGAAAAAGTCTTCATTTAACTGTCCCTGCATGTTGTAAGCTAATCTTTGTAGTGAGAAAGCCTCTTTAAAAAAAACATTTCATAGTATATATAAAATTGACTTACTTCTTGGTTCCCGGGGGCCATCCACAGTGATTTTAATGGCTCGATGGTAAGTTGCCACTTGAGGAGGGTTGGTGAAGACGGTGATGGTAAGCGTAAAGCTCTTCCCTTTAAAAAGACAATAAATTAGATTAAATACAGGATACAAATGGTTTTCAATGCCTAAAATGTCACTTTTTAAAAAAATTATTATACTAGTTTACAGGGGCAGAATGAGCTTGGTCCCATTCACATAATGTTTGTGCTCCATCAGGATACTATGGTAAATTGTTCCCAATGGATACTGGGGCCATACACCACATTCAAAATTTACTATGCAAATAATATTCTCTTCCAAATATTGTCTGACAAATGACAATTCAGAATAATGATGAAATCATCCACCGTTAGAGGATAAACCAAACTTTATTGGACAAACCTCTTTTTTTTTCAAAATGAAAAATACCCAAAATGCACTGTTCCTAATTATTCTGTACATTTGAGTTAAAAAAAAACCATTTTATAGGCTGTAAAGAACTGAAAATAATCATTTTGGGGATTTGCAGCCTTAAGAGGTCACATTTACTGTAATCAAAAGCCATTTCAATAAAAAAACTGTAATGGACCAAGTTCCACGTAACACAGGAGCTTGCTCTGATATCACCTTCCCAATTCTTGCATCCTTGAACTTGTGAGTTTTTGGAGAGTTTCTGCTTGAATTTCTTTGCTGGATGTCACAAGGATATAGAAGAGTAATGTAGCGCTTGTGGTCTATTAGCTTAAAATGAATGACACTTGGGCATAACCACTATTTACAGTGTAATATTTATTTTAAAAACATACAGATAAAATTAGAAATAAAACAACGCGTTTCGCAGGTTATAGAAATACCGGTACATATGTCAGAACTTAAAAGAAATCGCGAAGTAAGAGCGAGGTTTCTTTTAGATTCTGACATGCCCTGTTTCCCCAAAAATAAGACCGTGTCTTATATTAATGTTTGCTCCTAAAGACGAGCTAAGACTTATTTTTAGGGAATGTTTCTTTTTCTATGAACAATAATTCACATGTATTAATATACTGTAGTGATTTCAACACAGACATAAGCATAAGCAGCCCTACTCTGAATTTCATAACCAAAAATGCACTACATCTTATTTTTGGGGGTGTCTTATTTTCGGAAAAACATGGTATGTACCGGCATTTCTATAACCTGATGAGGCGAGCACATATCTACTCGCGAAACGCGTTGTTTTATTTCTAATTTTATCTGTATGTTTAAATAAGTATGACACTCAACGCCAATATATCAAAAAATAATAATGAAACAAGGTAGTAAACCAAAATTCTAACCAACACTAATATATTAAAACTACCAACAATACAAAAATACATATATACAAAACTTTTATTAATTTCCAAATGTATAGTACCGTAAAAACACAAAAATACAAAGACCAAATACATATAGCTAAAAATGGTGGTGCCACAAAGATACAACCCTACACTAGGTGGTATACATAAGGTGCATAATCCTATCATATAGAGAACATAGTATATAACCAAATACACATATAAATATACAAAAAGTCAATGATATGTCACCATATAATCACCCATGGTAAGAGCGCATACCCATCCAGAGGAGGCACAGACAGACCCCAATAAATATGACACTGTAAATAGTGGTTAATGCCCAAGTGTCATTAATTTTAAGATAATAGACCACAAGCGCAACCGTGTTTCCCCGAAAATAAGACACCCCTGAAAATAAGACATAGCAGAGATTTTGTTGACTTCCCTAATATAAGGCACCCCCGAAAATACGACATAGCGGAAATCATTGCTGCAGCTCCCCATACACAGGGCCATCCCTACGGGGGGGCAGAGAGAAAGGTGGGGAGGAGGGGGGGCAGGTGTTCCCTAGCCCCGCTCACCCCGAGAAACGGCCCTGGGACATATTGTTGTAGCAGAGTGTTGAAGGACCTGTGCAGGGAGTTAAGGTGACTGTGATGTCACCACAGGTCCCGAACATCCCCGGACAGGAGACAGAAAGTGTACAAGTAAGCGAGAGATGGGGGGGGGGGAGCAATGATACTGACACACATATCTCACAGGATGACTGATGGGGCATGCTGGAACTTCTAGTTCTACAAGTCCCAGCATGTCACATTTGCCATCCTTTGAGATAAGTCACTGCAGCTCTGCAGCTGCCATAAAATGTCCTTTACATATATATCCTATGGTTTGTGACTCTAAACATTATTTATATATATATATATAATATATATATATATATATATATATATATATATATATATATATATATTATATATATATAATATTAAATTTATATATTATAATATATATATACACTGTATATATATACTATATATATACTGTATATATACTGTATATATATATATATACATATATATATATATATATATATATATATATATATACATACACACATACATACATATATACACTGGTGTAGCATGCTATAATTTATTTGTGGGAAAATAAGACATAGTGCATCATTAGGAGCAAAAATTATTTTCAGGGAAACAGGGTACATTACTCTTCTATATCCTTGTTACTTACGTCCCGTGGACCTGTGTGTGCGGAGGATCCTCGTGCAGAAGAGACCTACTGGCAGCTAACGTGGTTGGACTAATCTTTTGAGATTACCTATGCGCTTTCATGAGTTGTACCATTATGTACAACTTCCTAAGGTGAGCAGTGACAATTATATATTGCACAGATCTCTTGATAACTTTCATTGCACAAGAGTGCACGTCTGTCCCCTTTTTTCTTATTTTCAGCACTTCTATTTATTTTGCTGGATGTCAGAATCCCCCCCCAGAGCTGCCATTAGGAGGTGAACTGTCTCCCACCCTCCTAGATCTTTTGTTTGAGGGTCTCTCGAAGGTTCTCAGTTGGGTTGAGGATGGTGGCCCCACCATGACTTTCTCTCCTTTATGCCCAAGAAATGGGGCACTGTCCTGCAAGAGGAGGATTTTGCTACAGAAGGTCCTTTTTTTTTGGTACCATGGAAGAAAGTGGTTAGTCAGAAACTTTGCACTTTTAGCCCCGGTTCACACGTCTTATTCAAGCCGGAATTGCGAGCCGGATTGCGCTCGCAATTCCGGCTTGAATAAGGGGCGGGTGCGGGGGTGGGCGGCGGCGCTGCCCGCCGGCCCCATAGACTTGTATTATCCACGGTGCGTATTGCGCCTGGATAATGTGCATGTCACTTTCTCCCCCCGCGGCGGATTCGCAGAGCAGGGAGGAGCGACGGAATCCACAGTTCTCTATGAGAACTGTGGATTACCGTAATTACTGCGACGGATTGACGCCGTACTGCAGCGTAAATCCGGCGCGCAGTACGGCGCCAATCCGCGGCGAAATAAGCCGTGTGAACGGCCCCTTATACCTTCAGGGACGCTAAAGGGGCTGACCAGCTGTCTCCCCAAGATTTTTGTTAAAAGACTATCTGCAATGTCTGAGGCAAGAAGAAGACACAGAGGGAGTAGATCTGACTGCACCCGAGGCTCCTTCACTCTGTAAACCTGGAGCCACATCAGTTTGCACATGAGCTGTATACACAAAACGATAGAATATATTAATCTGAATTACTTGAAACCTGTTTTGGGAAAAGTTGGGTGACAACCAATGCAGAGCGTAACTTTTTTTTTCTTTTTCTTGGCTGTGACCCCTGAAGGTGGCTTTGCCATTCAAAGGTCTATGAAAGCTGCCAGACAACCCCGTAGAGGAGCAGCTCATAGTAGGTGCCTCTGTCATGAAATTAAAAGACATGATCTTCTTCATGACCAGTATCAGAGGCCTGAGCGATCTGGTTTGTGGCGTACTCTGGGTAACCTAATCTCTTGCGGAGTAAGCTGGGTGGAGGTGAGAGAAATGTGGAGGAATAATGTAACAGCGGCTGGTGCCCCTCCTCTGTGGCAGCGCGCCAATGCAAAGGGATCGCTAGATAAAGCTGAATTAGAAAATGCACAATATCTGTGAGAATCATAAATATTTACACCCGATCCGTATTTGTAGAAAGGGGTGTAAGGACATTAGCACCGGACTGCTCCCATTTCCCATGAAGAGCACACAACCGATTGTGTTACAGTGAGAGACAGGATGGAGAATCATAAGAAAGCAGCTTCAGATAAAAGGTGTCAAACCATGACCAGCAGGAAGATATACGCAGTCCAGTCACATTATTATGACCAGCATTAATACTCAGAGTGACCGCCGTGTGCAGCACGGAAAGCAGCTAGACTAGCAGGGAGTGACTCAATAAGGTCCTGATAGGTTGTCCCAGGTATCTGGAGCCGACTGCCTCCCACAGCTGCTGGAGGTCCACAGCGCCAACCCCACCCCCCAGGGGTCCCCCCGCTGCGGGAGGGTCCCCGAGCCAACACCATCATACAGGGGCTCCCAAGCTGCTGCAGTGTCCATAGAGCCAACACCACCATCCAGGGGTCCCACAGCTGCTGGAGGGTCCATAGAGCCAACACCACCATCCAGGGGCTCCCACAGCTGCTGGAGGTCCATAGAGACAACACCACCATCCAGGGCTCCCACAGCTGTTGAGGGTCCATAAGAGCCACACCACCATTCACGGGCCCCCACAGCTGCTGGAGGGTCCACAGAGCCAACACCCCACTCCCCGGCCTCCCACAGCTGCCGGAGGGTCGATAGAGCCAACACCCCCCTCCAGGGGCTCCCACAGCTGCTGGAGGGTCCATAGAGCCAACATACATGGGCCCCACAGCTGCTGGAGGGGTCCATAGAGCCAACACCACCATCCAGGGGCCCCCACAAGCTGCTGGAGGTCCCATAATGAACAACACCACCATCCAGGGGCTCCCACAGCTGCTGGAGGGTCCATAGAGCCAAAAACCACCATTCCAGGGGGGACACAGCTGCTGGAGGTCCATAGAGCCAACTCAACCATCCAGGGGCTCCCACAGCTGCTGGAGGCTCCATAGAGCCAACACCCACCATCCAGGGGCCCCCACAGCTGCTGGTGGTCCATAGAGCCAACAACCGCCATCCAAGGGGCTCCACAGCTGCTGGAGGGTCCATAGAGCCAACACCACCATCCAGGGGCCCCCACAGCTGCTGGAGGGTCCATACAGCCAACACCACCATCCAGGGGCCCCACAGCTGCTGGAGGGTCCATAGAGACAACAACAACCATCCAGGGGCCCACCACTTGCTGGGGGGGTCCATAGAGCCAACCACCACATCCAGGGGGTCCCCACAGCTGCTGGAGGGTCCATAGACCCAACAACCTCCATCCAGGGGGGACACAGCTGCGGAGGCTCCATAGACCCAACACCACCATCCAGGGCTCCCACAGTCTGCTGGAGGGTCCATAGAGCCAACACCATCATCCAGGGGCTCCCACAGCTGCTGGAGGGGACCATGAAGCCAAACACCACCATCCAGGGGCCCCACGCTGCTGGGGGAGCCATAAGAGCCAAACACCACCATCCAGGGGCTCCCACAGATACTGGAGGATCCATAGAGCCAACACCCCCAAATCCAGGGGCTCCCACAGCTACTGGAGGGTCCATGGAGCCAACACCACCATCGAGGGGCTCCCAAAGATGCTCAATTGGGTTCAAGTCTGGGGAATTAGAGGTCAGGTTAGTACTTGGAAGTCTTGGTCATGTTCTTCCAATCAATGTTGGGCATTTCTAGCCGTGTGACGTCACATTGTCTTGCTGAAAGATCCCACCTGACCCAGGGAAATTAATCAGCATGTATGGGTGTATGTGATCTGCAAGGATAGATTCCTAATCAAATCGGGTGAGTGTTTTCTACATGGATGAGTGGACAAGAGAATGCCACAAAAACCTTCTACAGACCATAACACTGCCACCAAAAGCTTGTGTTCTTCCAGCAATGGTTGCAGGGTGTTTCTTCTCTGATGTTTCTCGACTGACAGGCCGACGTATGGCATCCATTTGATGAAGAAGAAAGTTTGACACATTGGAGAAGGTTATTACAGGCTGTAACAGTAGTTGGGATGATGACTCACTTCTTGCTGTGTTTCTTATCTTGACAGACAGGAGCTCATTTAATGTCACTGTAACAGGATCAGCTAGGAATAGCAGAGTTGATATTTAACTCATTGCCGTATGACTACCCATACCCTAACCAAGAAGTTGTAATATAATGATGTCTTTGGCTTGGAAATACATTTTGGTTTGAAAACCATTCTCAATCCAAACTTTTTTTTTTTGCACAATCATCTCAGGCTTCCAAATGCATGAAGGGAATTAGGAGGGGTGACTCAAAATCAAGCATGGATATTTTTTGTATCCAATGTCACAATGGTCCCCAATGCTGAGCCTCTCCAACTGCCACCAGACTACAACTCCCATCATGCTGAAATGTGCGCTGCAAAGATCTACAATGTTCTGATATACCTCATATGACAATTACCACTGTAATATACCCTGAGCTGTGAGAGATACTGGGTCAATTATTGAGTTACTAAAGGGGCTTTACCATGAAGTAAAATTGATGTGGAAAACTCGCAAATTAAATAAATATTTTCCCCATTCATCATTATTAAAAATTCTTTACCATTTTTGTTTTAGCTGTTCCCTTAGTGACCCATGCTGTACAGCTCGTCTCCAGGAGATACAACCAGTGACAAGAGCTCCTCATTCCTGGCCGTACATGCTCAGACATCACCTCTCCTCTCAGGCAGCTACTGTCACTCTCTTCCCTGCTTAGTAATCACACACACTGACTGCTGAGTGTTCAACCACAGGTGCTATCATTCTACTACCGTCCTCTGTACTCCTTAGTAGTTAGTAAAACAGTGCAAATAAATAAATAGAAAAAAGAAGCCTCAATCAGGTATGTGCATCAAGAAAAAAGATCCATATGCTTGGCTCCTGAAGGGATTTGAACCTAAGACCCCTATGATGGAAAGCAGAAGTTCTAACCACTCAGCTGCATTGTAGCTACTCGCAGCTCTTTAGCTAAAGAAAAAAAAAGAAAAACAGTGAGCACACTGTGGGGAAAGACGTGATGATGTCAAGCCTGCTGGATCACATGGTATACAGTATAAACAAATCCTTCATGCCCCCTTTTGAACACTGAAAGCTAAAGGAGGACAAAGCAGTGATGAAATGTCTTTGTGGCATAACCCCTTTAAAGGGAATGTGTCATCAAAAAATGACATTGTTTAACTCACATTTTTATGTTAAACACATTTTTTGGGGAATTTTTGGTTATGTTTTTTTTAATTTTCCATATCACTATCAGTATTTTTTTAATAATTCTTAAATCCTGCAGTTTTCACTTTGGCCATTAAGCCTAATAATCGTCTGACACTTCCTGCTCTGTTTAGAGAGCTTTTCAGCAGTGTCTGCTCATTATCAGTAACAGCAGGGTCAAGCTGAAAGGAGACACCAATGTATACAGATAACACAGAATCCACCAGTCACAAGAGGAGATGTCACAGCTCCCCCTCTCCCCTCCCTTCACAGTGAAAACTCTCCTATACAAGTCTATGGGACAGGATCTGTCTTAAGAATCCTATGTGCATGAAGCTGCTGTAAAGCATCTCTCTGACTGCTGTTAAAGCAGTGCAAGCAAGAATGTCTTCCCCACAATCGTATATAGACGGCCGAATAGAGAAATCTACAATCAGGAAATAAAGACGACTGAGAGGAAAAGAATATGGATCAGGGGCTTGATTTAATAAGTAAAAAAAAAATTGGCGACAGTTTCCCTTTAAGTGTTTGACAGCAAGCAGAGATCTTGAAAAGAAGTACTACCTAAGTCTAATTAAAAGTTTCAATACCAATAACTATGGGCCAATCATACCAAAAATAAATATACATACCATAGGCATAAATCCTCAAATTACTGCACCACCAAATAAACCTAAAACCCCAATGTACTAAAATAATACAAAATATATTTATTAAATGACAAGAACAAAAACATATAAAAAAATACACACAGGACAGTGCTGTAATATTGAACACCAGTGGAGAGTATCCCAATATATATATATATATAATAATATATATATATATATATAATAATAAATACTAGAATATATATATAATATAATATACATACCCTATATATATATATATATATATATATATATATATATTACAACCAATACCAAAATACTAGTGAAATAAGTAGATCAAAAACAATCATAAAACAACACTCAAGGTGTCTAAAAATGACCAACTCCAACAAATCAACTAGCTCAGACTACAAAATTCCAATAGAAGGATAGTGACCAAATAGGTGTGTATGAGGGCCCCAACGCTTGTCTCACTGCAAACTTTGTCAGGGGGTAAATTAAAGGGGTATTCTTCTGCTTGCTAGCAATAAGGGTCTAACCTCTAGGACCACCGATGAGCCTGTGAACAAGAGGATAAAGGTCGCATGCACCTGAATCAGATTTTTTATAGGTCAGTGCTCTTTAAGAAGCTGCAGGTAAAATTAAAGCAATTCTAGAACTGGATGTGTCAAACCCGTCCGACCTGAGACTCATAGGGAACCAAGTCATGGTGAGTGAGTTCAGTTCTGAAGACCTGAAGGTGCTTGTGGTGTCACTATGTAAAAACATTTTCATTGTCATCAATGGAAAAGAACGTGATTTACAATGTGGAAGGGTTATTTTTATCCCGAAACAAAGAAAACAAGGGCGTGGAGGTAACAGCAGAAACCAATAATGCAATTTGCTGTTTAATATTTCTGTTTAAAAGAACACTCCAAAATTGATGCACTATATTATGTCTGGTGCGGGGTCTGTGGTGGGCGGAGCATGGCTACCTTCCTTGGTAGTCTTTGAATCGTTTTGTCTCTTAGACCTCACACAACACATAATACAGTTTTTTAGGGAGTGTTCCTTTTAAAAAAAAGAAAGCTGAATTTTATCCAGCATCCGATGAGTAAAATAGGAATAAATAAAATCACATTTTAAGGAGTACAATTAAAATGAGAACTATGCTTATAGTCTCATGTTCTGCTGACACGTTTCAAGCCTCATAGTGAGGAATCGCAAACTAAAATCCAGTATTCCTTTGTAATGTCCTTCTGACGCGTTTCAAGCCTCTGGGACTCTTAGTCATAGTGAGGAATCATGTATCACACACCAACTAAAATCCAGTATTCCTTTGTAATGTCCTTCTGACGCGTTTCAAGCCTCCGGAACTCTTAGTCGTAGTGAGGAATCATGTATCACACACCAACTAAAATCCAGTGTTTCTTTGTAATGTCCTTCTGACGAGTTTCAAGCCTCTGGGACTCTTAGTCATAGTGAGGAATCATCTATAACACGCCAACTAAAATCCAGTGTTCCTTTTGATTGTCCTTCTGATGCGTTTCAAGTGTTTGGAACTCTTAGTCATAGTGAGGAATCATGTATCACACACCAACTAAAATCCAGTGTTCCTTTTTAATGTCCTTCCTGATGCGTTTCAAGCCTCTGGGACTCTTAGTCATAGTTAGGAATCACCAACTAAAATCCAGTATTCCTTTGTAATGTCCTTCTGATGCGTTTCAAGCCTCCGGAACTCTTAGTCATGGTGAGGAATCATGTATCACACACCAACTAAAATCCAGTATTCCTTTGTAATGTCCTCTGACGCGCTTCAAGACTCCGGAACTCTTAGTCGTAGTGAGGAATCGACAACTAAAATCCAGTATTCCTTTGTAATGTCCTTCTGATGCTTTTCAAGCCTCTGGAACTCTTTGTAATAGTGAGGAATCACCAACTAAAATCCAGTATTTGTTTTTTATGTCCTTCTGACCTTTCAATTTTGGAACTCTAGTCATAGAAGAGTTTCATGTATCACCACTCAACTAAAATCCAGTATCCTTGTAATGTCCTCTGACGCGCTTAAAAGCCTCCGAAACTCTTAGTCGTAGTGAGGAATCGCCAACTAAAATCCAGTATTCCTTTGTAATGTCCTTCTGATGCGTTTCAAGCCTTTGGAAATCTTAGTCATAGTGAGGAATCATGTATCACACACCAACTAAAATCCAGTGTTCGTTTTTAAATGGGGTTCTCCGCTTTAGAAAATCCATTTTCAAATACCCTATTATACCATTCTAAGTTCATAGACAGGAGTTCTCTGTTCATGATCCTCATCTTTTTGTCAGACTAGAGCAGGGGTCTGCAACGTCGGCTCTCCAGCTGCTGGGAAACTACATCTTCCATCATACCCACTGATATAGATGATATAAATGCATGATGGGAGTTGTAGTTTCCCTACAGCTGGAGAGCCGGCGTTGCAGACCTCTGGACTAGAGAGTGACTACAAAGAGAGTCTCTGAGTCTTGAGGACCTGTCCTGTCTTGCATGATATAGCCTACTGATTTAAATAGGCACTGTGAAATGCCTGAGTTCCCCTGTGGTGGCGCGGGAGGGAAATTGTATAATTTAATGATTTTTAACATCTGGCTGTTTCACAGAGACTGCTCTTTACAGTTAGCTTCAGGCTTCCACTTCCTGTTCAGGATGTAGGTGTTTCTACAGCTTCAGGCTCACATTTCCTATACATGGTGGTTCTACAGCAGTGACTAACATTTCAGCTTTGCTATTTCTAGCTGATCCTGTTAGAGGGACATTGGTGATGGAGAGGTTTTAACAGCAGGGCACAAGGCTACAGAGATCTAAAGGATTAAAGTTTGTCAGTAAGAAAGATAAACTTCTGTGCTGCTGATAAAATACAACAAATGTAACCTACAGGAAAGGCAGGACCACACTACAGTTCTCTTCTACAAATGAAGGTAAGAGGAGAGTCTGACGTGGAAGGGAAATGGCAAATACCACCCATGGAAGAAGCGCCCCCTTTGTGTGCACCCCCTTGGCTGGCTACTGTGTTATCATAGCACAAAATTACAAGTAATATGCTGAAAGTCCAAACTTAACAACTTGTCTATAGCTATACTGCCTACAACTTTGCCAACAGATTAAAAACTTGGAAATGATCCTATGTCAGTGACAAACCCCGCACGCATACGTCGCACCTTTACCACTGATTGCTGTCAGTGATAAATGCTGCACGCATACGTCGCACCTACCTGATTGCTGTCAGTGAAAACCCCGCATGCATACGTCGCACCTTTACCACAGATTGCTGTCAGTGACAAACCCAGCACGCATACGTCGCACAACCTTTGATTGCTGTCAGTGACAAACCCCGCACGCATACGTCGCACCTCTACAACTGATTGCTGTCAGTGACAAACCACGCACGCATACGTCGCACCTTTACCACTGATTGCTGTCAGTGACAAACCACGCACGCATACGACGAACCTACCACAGATTGCTGTCAGTGACAAATGCTGCACGCATACGTCGCACCTACCTCTGATTGCTGTCAGTGACAAACCCCGCACGCATACGTTGCACCTTTACCACTGATTGCTGTCAGTGACAAATGCTGCACGCATACATCGCACCTCTACCACTGATTGCTGTCAGTGACAAATCCTGGACGCATACGTCGCACCTACCTGATTGCTGTCAGTGACAAACCGGACGCATACGTCGCACCTACCTGATTGCTGTCAGTGACAACCCCCGCACGCATACGTCGCACCTCTACAACTGATTGCTGTCAGTGACAAACCACGCACGCATACGTCGCACCTTTACCACTGATTGCTGTCAGTGACAAATCCTGCACGCATACGTCGCACCTCTACCACTGATTGCTGTCAGTGACAAACCCCGCATGCATATGTTGCACCTACCACTGATCTCTCTCTCTCTCTCTCGTCCGTGCACACATCCCCCTGCGCGTCCGCAACCTCTTTCCTACATCTCCCTCAGATGCGCGCTCCCGATTATGACCGGGGGTGGGACCTGGGCGCAACCCGACCAGAGCTCTCTCTTCGTTCCCAAGCACTAAATAAACAGCCCGTTCTCCTAAACCATAGCACTTTGCTTATAGTAACCAAGGACAGACAAGCTTAGATTTTTGGTCCCCTCCTTTTGAACTATGATCTTCCCAGCGAGAAAACCCCTTTAAGAACAAACCTACAGTATCTATCCCGTTCGTAACCCGGGGACTCCCTGTATATCAAGCTAGACAGTAATATCCCTTTAAGGTGCCACTTTCCTCTTGCCTTCAGATATATAATTTCATAGCCCTGAAGCGGCAGGTAGACACTTTCTTACCTTCTGAAGGTCATATCTATAAAGGAGCGTGCGCCTGCACAGCGCCTCTCCATTTTATATTACAATCCGAGCTCATATGTCTTATAATAGAAATCAGCCCTCGGCAATGACGCCAGGATTACAATCAAGAATTTTTGAAAGTTATTTGTGACCTTGATTTGCGTTTAACTTCACTAAATAACTAAAGGACTAATGGGTCCCAGTAAGTGTTTGTGTGCTGCTCACATCCGCCTTACGTCCCCTCCAGCAGATGACAGCCGTCCCCTTCAGCACTACAGTAACGTCAGGGTGGCTGAAAAACGCCTTTTCTTCAATAGGGGCAATGACAAGTCTTAACTTCAAAATATTAAAACTGTAAAACAAAAAAAAGCAGCAAGAAGACTTTTAGATGTGAATTAGGAGGCAATCACTTTGGCTTCCCCTTCCTCCACCTCTTCCAGTGCTGGAGTATATAAAACTGTAACCATACACTAACCCAGCTCAGCTGAGCATGGATGTGTCCTTAAAGGGGCTCTCCGTTTTGGACATTCTCTACTTGTTAGAAAGGCCCTTTAACAATAAGTTGATCACAAAGTCTCCCCCCACTGGGACCTATGGTGATAAGCTGTCATTTGTAGGAAACCCTGACAGTAAGTGTTCAATTTCCCTGCAGCGACCCCAGAGGGGAAATGAAGTATTACACAGTGCCCACTCACATTCATGGGTTGTCTATGTAAGGCAGGACAGGACAGGTCCACCAGAGAGATAAACGCTAATTGTAAGTGCCCTTTACTCTGCCCACAAGGCGAGGATCCCCCTCTCAGATTTTAAAATAGCATATATATGAAATTGGGTTTTCTAAGTAAGAGAACCCCTTTAAAGAGGTTCTCTGTTTTATAAAACCTATTTTCAGATCAGATCATAGACAGGGGTCCTCAAGCTTTGGGCAGAATGGAGAGTGATTACAAAGAAGGTCTCTTGGTCTGGAGGACCTGTCCTGTCCTGCATTACACAGGCAGCCTATGGAAATTAATTGGGCAGTTTGTAATGCCTAATTTTCCCTGAGGTGGCGCTGCAGGGAAACTGAACACTAACTGATATACTGTATTTCCTCGCAAAATACAGTTTATTGGAGGTTCCATCGTGATGAAACTTTGTAGTCAACATGTTAATAAATCACCATTATAACAAGTAGGCATTGCCCATAGGAAAGAATCTCTTTGATAAGAAGAGGGGGAAAAAGCTAGGACCACACACCTCTAACAACAGCCTTGAAAAAAAGAAGGATTGGGCTTGTTAAAATCCAATTGTCCAGTACTTATCTTTCTTGACATCTCTCGTTAAAGGGGTTGTCTCACTACAAGGATTGCTGCTTTTTATATTAAAGATCTTGCAAAAACGAGTCACTTTGCAATATGTGTCCATTAACAGTGTCCTACCTATTCCTAGATATCTCCTCTTGTATGGGCTGAATCAGCTTCTCAGGTCGCTATAGCTACAGACCTGTTTGATCTCTCCTGATAGGCTGCCAGCACTGATTGCTATAACTACAGACCTGGCTTTTACTGCAGCCTAGTGGAAACCAGTAAACACGTCCCTGAATTCAAAGTGAAACCAAGAAAACAAGACTGAGGTGAGATGAATCAATGTAGTGAGACAACCCCTTTAAGAAGAGTTGGGGCATCCTTCTATACAATATATGATTGACTGGTCTTGCCAAAATCTGTGGGTTTGACCTGCTGCAGCAGAATCCTCCCCCCACTCCAGAGCTAGGCCTAGCTTCCCTTCACCATTATTGAGTTTTCTGCTATAGTTCTGTAGGTACTATCCACCAAAGTGGTTTGTGGCTTTCCTCCCACCCTGGAACCTAGCGCATTCCCTGTCAGCCCCCTATGCTGGTTTTAGAGACCAGGTAGGCTACTTGGCTCCCTCAGCTGAACCAATACTAACTAAGAAAGATGGAGTCAAATCATCATTTTCTATGAAAGACAGTTACTTCCTAGAGTTTGTAGAGTTTTCTTCAAGTTTTCCTAATTCATTGCAATTACAAAAATCCTATTAAAGGGGTTTTGCCACGATCTAATGTTGACGTGGGATCCTCCAAAATGGCTATTTAATGTAAATATATGTGATTACAAAAAGTGAAGCCTGTGAGAGCTACAGCCTGACTTACATGCCCTTCGTTTCCTGACAGTTTACAGTATACACGACCAGGAGCTGATCTGGCCGCGCTTGTGTTGTTTGCACTTCTTATCTGATGGCAGTGAACATGAACGAGCTTTGAAGGGACTGGGGAGAAAGATCCTCTGTATTTTGTATAGAGAATCCACTGGTTGTAATGTAATTATCTGAGTAAACGTGCAGATGCCCTTGTTCAGCCCTCCTCCCTCTCCCCCCTGCAGCCTTTTGTGAAGGAATGAAAGAAGGCTGCCTGCTGAGCTTATCTTCTCTCCTGAGCAGATAAGAGGGAGAAATAAAACGCATATAGCTTGTGCACAACACAGTACCTTCAGTGGTTTAAAGCAAAACAATGTTGCTCAACTACAGAGACTGAGAAATCGGGAACGTGCATGGGAGGTGGATGATGACATCACAGAGGAGATACTTGTTTTTTTAAACACAGAAACACAACGCCCCTTTTTTCAAGCCTCAAGAGGGGAATATCAGCCTGTTATCAGGGCTGGAGTCGGCAAGCCGAAGCCCCGACTCCGACTCCTCAATTTCCCAAACCTCCGACTCCCACTCTGACTCCTGACTCCGAATCCTGAAATCCCTCATACACGGGGCCCTGTTTAAGTGATAACTTTACTGTTGGAAAATGGTAACATCAGGCTGTTTTTCACCTTTATGATACAATAATCAACTTTTAGGTAAAAAAAGATACTGAAAAGCCCAAAAATGTAAAAAATGTTTCATCTTTGAACACTCCTGGTGGAGTTGAAGAAAAAGCTGTATTTTTATCCAATCCAGTCTGCACCAACATTGGGAATGTGTAGAAGAGACCTGGGATCAGATTTTTGGTCAAATTACTTGAATCTGATTCAGAGCCCAGAAGGATTCAGGCAGTATTGAAAACCAAAGGTGGATTTCCCAAATAACAAATAATAAAAATTAACATTTTGATTTTTAGGAGCAAAACTGTAAACTAAGCAGATGCTAAAAAACTTTCAATCAAAATTTTTGTAGAGAAAAGTAAGATGACTGCATATAAAATTACAGTAGCCCTCATGTACAAAGCTGTAGTTGGGTGGAGAGATAATGGAGCCTGAAAGTCACAAGTTCAAACCACTGTTACCATTTTGCTTGTCATGAAAATATATTTAATTGGATGGACTTAGGACACAAAAAAATTTAAATATTTCAAAACACTGCAGGAACATGTGATAAGGTCTGGAGGTGGATCCACTGGGCCACCGCAGCATGGCGTAAGCCCACACCAGGAGTGAGTTCAAATTGGGTGATTACCCAAACCCC